>CATIWR010357894.1:0-11627 GCA_949677035.1 Omphalea diandra
TTTCAAAAGACCCATTCTCAATAAAACTTCTTATGAGCTTTGGAATGGTAGAAAACCCAAGATTTCATACCTAAGAGTATTTGGATGTAAGTGTTATATTTTGAACACCAAGGATAATCTTGGGAAATTTGATTCTAAGACCAATGAAGGAATCTTCTTAGGTTATTCCACCACAAGTAAAGCATATAGAGTATTTAACAAAAGTACAATGGTAGTTGAAGAATCTATGAATGTTGTTTTTGATTAATCTAGTAAACTTGATCTTGGAAAATGTATTTTTGTTGATGATCTTGTAGGTGAGCTTGAAAAGCTGGAATTGGATGATTCTACAAGAAGAGTTGATAAAGAAAAGAAAAAAGGTGATTCATCAAGAGTAGATGAAGATCAACATCAACATCAATAAGAAAATGAGCCAAGACAAGAACTATCCAAAGATTAGAGATTCTCCAAGTATCACCCCAAGGACTTAATCATTGGTGATACTTCTAAGGGTGTAAGTACTAGATCTCTACTTTTAGATAATAATCTTGCATTTGTTTCTCAATTTGAGCCAAAGTCAATTGACGAGACTCTTGATGATAAGAGTTGGGTACTTGCTCTGCAAGAAAAACTCAATCAATTTGAGAGAAACAAGGTATAGAAACTTGTCCCTAGGCCTAAAGAATACCCAATTATAGGTTGTAAGTGGGTGTTTAGGAACAAGTTAGATGAGTAAGATTTCATCATAAGAAATAAAGCTAGATTGGTTGCTAAAGGATACAACCAAGAGGAAGGAAAAGATTATGATGAGACCTTTGCCCCCGTTGCAAGATTAGAGGCCATTAGGATTCTCTTAGCATTTGCATGTCATATGAATTTTAAACTTTTTCAAATGGATGTGAAGAGTACTTTTTTAAATGGCATCATAGAGGAGGAAGTCTATGTTGAACAACCTCCTAGTTTTAAGTCTCATTATTTTCCAAACCATGTTTTTAAATTAAACAAAGCCTTATATAGATTAAAATAAGCTCCTAGAGCTTGGTATGAAAGGCTTAGTTCATTTCTCTTGAAAAATGATTTTGAGAAAGGAAAAGTGGACATCACACTTTTTGTCAAAAAACACAAGCATGATACATTAATCATTCAAATCTATGTTGATGATATTATTTTTGGTGCTACTAATGAATCTCTTTGTGAGAATTTTGCGAAGTGTATGACTAGGGAATTTGAAATGAGCATGATGGGAGAGCTCAAATTCTTTCTCGATCTACAAATCAAGCAATCCAAGGAAGGGATCTTCATCAACCAAGCCAAGTATACAAAGGAAATACTAAAGAAATTTGAAATGGATGGTTGCAAAGTAGCTAAAACTCCAATGAGCAGTACCATCAAATTAGATAAGGATGAATCGGGCAAAGAGATAGATGAAAAGAGATATCAAGGTATGATTGGATCTCTACTTTATCTTACTGCTTCTAGACCGGATATTATGTTTAGTGTTTGCATGTGTACTAGGTTCCAATCCTATTCTAAAGAATCTCATTTGAATGTTGTTAAAAGGATATTTAAGTATTTGCATGGCACAATACACTTAAGGTTATGGTATCCTAAGGATTCTTCATTTAGTCTCATAGGGTATTCGGATGCGGATTATGCTGGTAGCTTGTTAGATAGAAAAAGCACTTTCGGGACTTGCCAATTCATAGGTGAATGCCTAGTTTCGTGGTTTAGTAAAAAGCAAGTATCGGTTGCCTTATCCACCGCGAAAGCCGAGTATGTGGAGATGGGTTGTTGTTGCACCCAAGTTCTTTGGATGAAATAACAATTGAAGGACTTTGGCAAAATAGTTGATCACATTCCCATTAAATGTGAAAACACAAGTGCTATTAATCTCTCTAAAAATCTCATCCAACACTCTAAGAGTAAGCACATAGATATTAGACATCATTTTCTTAGAGATCATGTGCAAAAGGGTGATGTTGTGTTAGAATTTATTGACACAAATTATCAACTTGTAGATATTTTCACTAAAACTCTAAATGAAAAAAGGATGAACTTCATTAAGAGAGAATTAGGAATGCTTAATGGAAGCTCCCTAAAGTAAAAATTTTGATCCTATGATTAGTTGTTATGTGTATTATGCATGAGTGATGATTGTATGAACAGTTTTATTATTTATTTCTAGTGGATCACATGTTTTCAAAAATTTTTCATTATTATCCTTGTTGACTCATAATTCGTGGTCACTATTCATTATTCACGATCGCGAATTACAAGTCAATTTTACCCAGCTGTCAAATGTCAATTCGCGATCGTAAAATTTGCGCTCCGCCGCAAATTTTGATCAGTTTTTCAAAAATATGACCGTTGACACGACTTTTCCTGAGGAAAATTTATCCGTTACTCACATTTTTCAGAATTCGCAGTCATAACTTCTAAATTCGCATACGCGAATTAGAATAATCGCTTAAGCAATTAAGTGATTTGATTGCCAACCATTTCCTCTCTTCATTTAATTCACTTCTAGCCATTTATGACTGTTTTTACACCCCTTCAAGCCTATAAATACCCCCTTCAATAGTATTTTTATCACTTTACTACCAAACACTCTTTCTCTCTCTAAAAATCTCTAAAGCCCTCTTCCTTTCTTGCTATGGCTCTCAAGAAATTCTCCAAGGCTAACAAAGGCAAGACAGTGTGGCTCAACCCTTTACACCTCCTACCCTCTATCTCCTGAAGGGAATCACCAAGGAAGAAAAAGAACGATTTAAGGCAAACTCCTCCAAAGTGATTCTCCCAAACAAGATTCCCTCGACATTTATGCTGGAGACATTGGGCATCAACATTGAAATTCGAGCCTTTCTCTCAAATTTGCTTTGGAATGAGTTCATCTTTCGAGATGAACCCAGATACGAGGAGGTTATGCGCAAATTTATATGCACCGTGCAACTAAGCTGAAAATTTGATTCGAGAGCTGGCCAATACAGGTTAGTGTTCCAACCCTTTGGCAACCCCTTCTGCATTACCTTCGACCAATTATCCCCCCTTTTTAACCTACAAGCCGAAGAACACATCCCCTTCATCATTTCTGCATTTGACGTTATCTACTCCAAATTTTGGTCAGAGATTTCCATCGAAACCAAACACGACCCCCGTTGCTTTTTATCCAAACACATAAAAACCCTACCCCTATGGATCCTTCATCGCATCATCACCTTCTCCATCATCGCAAGAGGTAATGGTAACGAGAAGGTTTCGCAAAAAGACTTTGCATTCTTGTTTTGCCTTGCGAAAAGGTTTCGCAAAAAGACTTGGCATTCTTGTTTTGCCTTGTCAAAAACCAACCCATCCAAACTGGTAGTTACCTTGTGGATCAATTGATCCCCATGAGTACGAAATCCAAAAGCCAGTTTCTCTTGTTCTCCCACATAACACCCATCTATCGTTTTGTTGGAGCACTTGATGAGGAAAAAGAGAAATTCCTCACCAACAAGCTCATTCCCTCTCAAAGCTTCCTAGACCTAGCCTATCTCATCAACACCAAGGCAATCCATCCAGACACATACATTTATACCCTTGGTACAGTAGGAGTGAAGAAGATGGAAACCTCCCAAGCTTTCAAGCAAAAGAGGCTTCAAATTGAAGAAGGCAACATTTAAGTCCCTCTTTCTCAACTAAAAACCAAGTCAAAATTGTCTCTTGCCACCATTGATTGCAAGTTGGACAAGCTAATGAGGATGATGAAGAGAAGGTTCCTCTTCCTTTCACATATTCATAATGATATGGTGGATCTCCAAGAGAAACTAGGAGTTTCTCCTTGCCATCTTTCGAACTTCATCGAATTCGAAAATACGTAAGATGAGGATGGCAATGAAGACGACGTTGAAGATGGAGACGAAGCGAAGGGAGCACAACAAGCACTAGAGACACCATCTTCCGAAGATGATTCTCCACTACTCTAGAATAGGGATCTTTTGTATTTGTTTTTCACTTTCCTTATGTTTTTTTTTTACAAATATTGTGATCCCACAAGTTATGAATATATATAAAACTTGTTTCTTTGCAAACATTGCTATCTTGTGTGATTGATGTTATTCTCTTATCCATTGCATTATGTTTGCTCCTTATGAATACTTATGCATGAATCTCTTTTTTCCCTTATGCACTCTCTTTTTTATCTTGCCAAAAAGGGAGACATATTGTGAAAGGGAGAAAATAGTAACTTGAAAAACTATAGCTTAAGTTGATGGGGAGCAACATACTTATTGTTCTTATCAAATTCACCTTTGATTGAATGAATGATATACTTAGCAAATTTTGTCATAAGCATTCATTAGCAAATTTTGTCATAAGCATTCATTGAATCATATTACAATCCAACTTCACTTTTCTGCATCATTTTCACTTTAGGATCAATCTAAGTTATCAAAATCAAAAAGGGGGAGATTGTTGGACTAGAATAGTGAACCTTAAGTCTTGGACCTTTTTTTATCTTAATAAAGGCGATTGATCAATTCTAATATTTCAATTTAGTGTTTTTGTGCAATTTTTTTTGTTAGTCTTTAAGTTAGAAGTTGGATAGAGATCTTAGTCTTCAAAGAATGTGAAGTAGCTTCTAAATCGCGATTGCAATCTAAGATTCATGAGCACGATCCATAAAAAGACTTGTTAGAAAATCAGACAGATGGAATTGCAGAGTTATTCTCGATCGTGACTCATCCAAAAGAAGAACTCCAAAAGTGACAGACGAATTCGCGGTGTAAAGCTTGCCTCACTTGCAACCGCGAATTTCAAAGTAACTCAAGATGTAATCAAGTCCACAATCACAACTTGACAAGTGTCCTAGGTAACCGTTGAAAGTCAAAAATCACGATAGAAACTTGTTGGTAGCGACTGCGAACCCAAAAGAAGAAGATGAGCACTTTTGGCAGATGAATTCGCTTCCTCAGTCGCATCCTGTACAAGATAAATTGTGATTGCTACTTTTGAGAGCAGGTGAAAGGCAATGGCTATATTTTCCTGGTGAACTGATTAGAAGTTGCTACGTGGACTAGTCGTTAGACACAAATGGGGTTTTCCTTATGGAATTTGGAATTTGCGACCATGAATGAATAGTAGCAACTGTGAATCATGATTGTCAAGCATTTAATGCGAAAATCTGTCTAGCACACTTAGATGATTTTGTACCAGTTTTATGGCTACGTCTATTTGGTGGGTAGAGGCTATAAATATCTCACCAAACATATGTAAATGCAAGAGAATTAATAACTTTGTACCCAAACTCTTGCAATTTTGCTACTCACTCTTTTCTATTCTTTAAGTCATTGTTTGGTGTGAGCATGAACTTCAATTGTAATAGGTTATAGTGTGAGCCAACTATAAGAGAAAGAGAAAAAGGATCCCTTTATCTGAGACCTCTCTCAAGAAGAAAAGGTTGTGTTATAAAGCCATTAATTACAATAGAGTATGACCCGGTAGATATGCATTGCATAATAATGTGTATGAAAGAAGGGTGAAAACCCATTTGATGTGTGATTTCATGTAAAACATTTTAATCAACTTTATGATAGGCCTTAGAGATATCAAGCTTCAGGAGGAGTATTGCATTATTTGCAGAGAAGGTCCTTTTAAGAACATGTAAGTACTCATGGACTATAAGGATATTATCCTAAATGTATCTACCCAGTACAAAAATAGATTGATTGGGGTGGATGATCATATTCAGAAGAGGTTTCAGCTTGTTAACAATTATTTTTGCTATTATCTTATAGCTCATATTACACAGGCTAATAAGCTTAAATTGATTTAAAGTTTTGGGATTATGTACCTTGGGCACCAAGACTATATGAGTTTTGTTGAAAGTTTTAAGTTGTCTTTGATTTCCACCTAAAATTTCTGGTATAAAGCAGTTGAGTACCCATATGGTCCTGTAGCTTTCCAGCTCCCCAAATCAAACACAATTTTCTTTACTTCCTCTATGGTATGCTAGGAGTGATCACTTGTTTTATGGTTTGTAGGACATGGTTATTGAGACAAAGCTCCTCCTAGCTATAAACATTTTTGAAGAATGCTACAGCTTCCTTTTTCACTTCCTCTTGTTTAGTTAGCCATCTATCCTCATTAGATTTTAAAACACAAATGTAGTTACTCTTTTGAATGACACTAGCATAAAGAAACCTCGTATTATGATCACCTTACTACAACCATTGGATTCTGGAGCACTACTTCTAATAGATTTCTTTCATGATCCACTATTGTTCTAGTTATTTCAATAACACAATTTATAAGTCTTTGTTAAAGTTTTGACCACTATGCAAATCATCAAATTTAGCCTTGATCCCCTCAATCCTCTACTTAGAGTTCCCTATAGCATAGCTACAATCAATATGTTTTTGCTACAAAATGAACTGAGGTGATCCTTTATGAAAAGTATGCCAAGCATTATGGATAACCCATTTATAGGATTTCTCATATAACCACTTCTCCTCAAATCAAAATATGCTCCTCAATCGATCACTCCAAGGTTTAAGATGTAAAATCAGAGGCCCATGATCTGACCCAATCAATTGTTCATGGAGAAGAGTTATTTTGGCAAATAGAAGATTCCAAACACTAATAGCACAACACCTATACAATCTCAACATGATACTTCCAACTCCCTCGCTCCTGTTAAACTAGATAAACTTTGGTCCTTGTACCTTGTTAGACTAGGTGATCAAACCTAGATCAACACACTCTTTTGATCTTTGACAACACAAGATTGAAGAATTATAATGTTTTGTCTAAGTGTGGTGATTGCAGAAATTAAGCTAAAACATCGTTGGAAGTTAAATAGAGCACAAAATCAAGGAATGCTTGTAAATAATGACCGTTATACACAAAATCAAAATCACTACTAAGTGAAGTCTTGAATACAAATTAGACAGTGCCAATCGCAATGAGCATGACGTCCTTGATAGTGACTGCGACATTCAATCAAGTCTAGGGAGATTTCAGAGTTGCATTGAGTTCAAGCCACGTGTCACAAGACTGTTACAAATTCATGTCACGACCGTAACATGAACATAGCATCCGCCACAAGCCCAACTCAAGAACTCCAAATTGAATAGTGGCAATCACGATCAGTAGCATCTAGATGACCAGCGCGATTGACATTGCAACTGTTACCATGAGATAGCAGTCGTGACACTCAAAAATCAAGAAAGGACTCTAACAACTAGTCTTTTAAAGGACCAATGTCGAACTGCCATGTATCACTAGCTGTTAGACACAATTGAAGATCTCGACTGCAACTATGTAAAATCCAAAGCGATCGTGATTAACCTCTAGCAACTGCGACTATGGCCTAACAAGCATTTAATGCAGATTTGTCTAGCACACTCTAGAGATTTAGGTATAATTTTATTTGTAATGTCTCTTTGGTAGTTGTAACCTATAAATACACCACCAAATGGACTTGAATATAAGAGAATAACTATTGATTGTACCAAAACTCTTACAAAGTTAATTCTCATAACTTTAATTTTATTTATTTGTACATAGTTTAGTGTGAGCTTTAAACACCTTAGGTTTGAGTTTAAGAATGATCTTTTGTATAGAAAACTCTTGTTTGGATTTTAGTGTGAGCCTTAAAAAACTTTTGCATAGTTTTAAGTATTAGCATTGATAAAACACTTATGTAAGGTTTGAATGTGAGTTGCACCAAACCTTATAAGCTCAATCTTATGGTGAAACACTCAATTGGTGAATTGTGGAGTAGATGTAAGGTTTGAGCGATTTAGTGAAACACTCAGTTGGTGATTTGAGGGGTAGATGTAGGGGTGATTAATACTCGAATCACTATAAATATCTTGTATTTATTTTTCTCCTACTCTTTCTCCAATATTTTATTTGTGTGCTTCCTCTAAAAATTAAAATTACCCACTAATTCAACTCTCTATTCATGGTGCATAAGGGCCAACATGCCTGAATTTATACCAACTCACATCCCCAATCCAATTGTTAAAGTTTTCTAAGCATCCTTGAGATAAAAGGAGCACCTCTAAACTTGCCCTATTTACTACTCATAAAGTTGAAATTGCCCATAATATTCCAAGGAACATCCCCTACTAGATTGAGCCCCACAATCTGATTCAACACTTCCATTCTTTCTTTTCTCCGACGACTACTTTAAAAGAACATGGATATCCATTGAAGCACATTCCCTATTCTACATTATACATGAAACCAATGTTTAGATTTATGGAGAATAGATAATTTTTCAACTATCACTCCACCTGAAGGCTAGTCCTCTTGCCATGCCCACTGGATCGATATAGTCACCGTAATCAAATTCTAAGTGCCTCTGTATTTGATCTAAGTAGTTCCTCTGCTTCTTTGTCTCCATCAAGAAAACCACCCTTGGACAATGAGCTTGGACCAAGCTCTTTAGATGACAAACTGTCAGGGCTACCTATACTCTAACAGTTCTAACTTAAGGTCATCATGGCTCTTGGGTGGCTTTAGGAGAGCCACCAGCCCCATTATCAGAGTGAACTGCTTCAGAATTGTCTTCATCCTTTAGAACTTGCTCAGTTAATTCTTCAATCCTTAGGACTTTTGATTGGCTCACTAAATGTCTAAGCTTTCTCTTCTTAAAGAGCCCTACTTGAACTATATCTTCTTCAACAAACTCATTTCCAACAGCCTCAACATTATTTTGTTTAACTAATTCCCTAATCTAATACTCCTCTCTAGTGAACCATTTAAGAAGACTTGCAATCCCTTCTAAAGTTGGGCTGCGTTTATTGAGCCTTTTGAAGAGTTGAGTCTGTGATACACCGAAGCCTTTCCTTTTGCTCCGGTGGTTCCCATTTCTAGATCCCACATGACAAATTAGAGGCCCACCTTCACTATCAGAACTGCTGCTCCATACTGAGCTAAGAGGACTAGTCTGATCTACAGATGGGTCGTGGTTAGTAACTGCTGCATCAGAACCTGGGCCCAAAGTAGTTCACTGTTTCGAACTCTGGCCGAACTCGCCCCCATTAGCTTCTTTGTTCGTTTTCTCCAACGGTAGACGGGAAATTTGGACTGGCTCCATAATTCCTTCGCCGAATGCAGTTACAGGTCTCAAGCCGCTTTCCCCTACTAAAAAATCTGAAAAATTTCTAAGACGCCTATTGCGTCAGTCTGTCATCATGCCTTTGGATTGCGTGCCTCCTTATCCTTCCTCAACAAGTTTTGGTTCACTACCACCCTCTCCTAAACAGTGTTCATGATCAAAGAGGAATCGTAAACGTGGTTTTTTTTATAGGACCTGGATTGTAAGAACTGCAAATCCAAGCCCCATATTTGAATTTACCTGTTGATAACGCCTGCTGATGAACGGGATCATTTTGATGGGGACACCATTTGAAAACATGCCCAATTCTTCCACACAAGAAATAGAACTCTCGGAACCTTTCATATTGAAAAGGAATCCAGTCATCGTCATTAAAGCCTATATTCATTCCTCTTTTCCTTCTTTCATTCCAAAAATCGAATGGCAAAGGCTGCTGAAGATCCACCCAGACCTGAATCTTCATTAAACAAGGTCTGATTAAACACAGTTTAATCTCATCCTTTAAATAAAACCCGCAAATTAACGGCTGATCAGAACCGCATTGTCAATATTCACCTGATCTGGCGGTAAATTTTTTACCTCTACCCAGAAGGGAGCTTTTGAGAAGTCGAATTGGCCTAGGGATGTATCCACAAGGCATTCAACTAGATGTAAAAGTGAGTTGGAAACAATCCATGGCATACCTTGGATCACACTTTGCTTATCTTCCTTAGAGGCGAAGGCGAAAATGAAAAGTTGATGTCTTTGAATTTGCACCTCCTGTTTGAGCTTCCAAGCTCGCTTGACAACTGATTTCATGACCCATACACTAATTGATCTGTTAGCAATGAGCTTACCCACCAAGAAACGTTCCTTGTGAAAAGAAGCCATGGAAGGATTGATACCCAGCTGCAAAACGTGGTCAGAACAATGAAGGTTTTCTGTTGTCTAGACCAGTTCCCCAATATCATTGTCTTGAATATTCTCCACGCTTAAAAGTCGTAAGACTAATAAACGCAAAAAACCAACCGACCCTTGCATCCTACGTTCAAGAGATATATATATATATATTAAAATTTATATTTAATAGAGATTATTATATGTAAAAAAATTATATTTTTTATAATTAATTATTTTTATATATTGTTATATATTTTAAAAAATAATTATTATTATAAAAAAGAGAAATGATGAAATTAAAAAAAATTAATTAATATTTATTAATAATTATAAAATATCAAGTATTATAAAATAAATATTTTTATTTTATAATAGAGTGAATATCTTAAAACGAGGAACGTTCTAAGGTCCCAATAAATGTTAGAAAGACGACTATAGTAGGGAAAAAGAGAAGAAACTCACCTGAATTTACTAGAGAAGGTATGCCAAATGCAAAAGGCCAAAGAACTCTGCCAGCGAGACAAAACTCGCTCATTATTCATGCATATCAAGCGGCCAATAATTGTGTTGACTAGTTGACTCACTTGGGTATCATGTAAAAATTTAAGATTTAGTACATTAATATAGAACATCATTCGATAGTTAAGCATAAACAAATTGCATATCTATTTGCATGGTAGTTTCGAAGTTGTTTTGCACTATAATTACGATCACTGAAAATTAAACACTGAGATAATGTATCAAAAGGGTTAAAAACGAAAGTCACGTCTTCCTCTTTTTAGTCTTCTCACAATACGGCTATAATAGGCGTAACAACTAGAGTTAGGGATATCGAATGAAGGCATGAGAGGAAACCTAGCTTATTTATAATAAATTTTAACAAGCTCACTTATCATAGGTCCATGTTAAAATAGGTCTATACTGACCGTCTTTCATATCGGCTCACTAAAAGTATCACAAGCTCGTAACTCATTTGATCACTATTTTAATTGGGCTTACTCACTAATCAATAAACTATATTATTCAGTCCGTTTTATAAATAATTAAAACAAACTCATAATTAATATTAGCTCATACAAAAATTTCAACATTCTCCCACTTGAGTAATATTAATTATGATGTTTTCATGTTTTATGAAAGAAAACATTTTTTTTTAAAAAAAATGACTCTCGAACTGAATACTTTAAACTCAAATGTGGCCACAAAATTTTAGAAAACATATAGTTTATTGATAAATTGACACCTTAAACATAATCTTATCCATATTAAATTATCAATATCGGATCATGACAGTAATTATGTCCCTTATTAATATAGTATCAATCCATAATCATAAATATTGAAAACTTAACCGACCTAGATTCCGATATGGCAGTGTAGCAAGAAAATAACACTCACACGTGATCAATACACTATTTTCTTCATCAGTTCTCTAAATATTTCTCTTTCATACATACCCAAATGAGCAAGAGAAATTCACAAGACTTCACAATAAGGCTTTTATTTTCATTTTGGAAATACACACAACATATGTCTTATCTTTTGTTTCCAGAAACACAAGTGGAAACTTATAAATATAGTTTAAGATAATCACACTAATCTTAAGCACATCATGCACAACTCATAGCATGTAGATCGGAAGAGCACACGTCTGAACTCCAGTCAC
>CATIWR010357915.1:0-13026 GCA_949677035.1 Omphalea diandra
CCCCCCCCCGCCCCCCCCCCCCCCCCCCCCCCCCCCCCCCCCCCCCCCCCCCCCCCCCCCCCCCCACGGGATACAATTGTGCTTTTGCTACTGCATATTACTCAGATGAACAATCTGTGGGCTGTAAATAACGAACTGCAACCTATCCTAAGATTTTACTGTAAATGTAATGAATACAGTCCAGTCTTGCGGACATGTCCTTGAATGGTAATGAATGATTCTCCAATCTCCCATCACTGCTAATTTTTTCTGACTGGCTTGTTAGGTGTAAGATTAAACGGTAATGAATGATTCTCCAATCTCTCATCACTGCTAATTTTTTCTGACTGGTTTGTTAGGTGTAAGATTAAAATCCCGCGTCACAAAGGTACTTAAAATATAAAAATATCCTACGTCTGAAAGGTACCTAAAATATAAAGGGTGAATAATCTCTCATCACTTGAAAAATAGATAATGTTAAGATTAAAATGTTAAAACTAACCAATTAGGTAACCATTATATACCATTTATATTTTAATCATTATATACCATCAATTAAGTAATTTCAAATCATTATATATCATTTATATTTTAGATATAAATAATAGAAATTAAATTATTTTGATACATGATAGAGTTGGGTAGATAAGCAGAAGTTAACATTGAGAGTGATTAAATTAAAATGAATTAAAATTAATTATTGCTAAAAAGTTATTATATACCCTTTATATTTATATTTTAAGTACATTTCCGATGTGGGATTTTAATTTTAACAGATAATGTGAAGTTGGAGATGTTTTCTATGGTTGCTTGGTCCGTGCAGAAGAAGAAATATATTTACTTTTGATAACCAGATTCTAGCCATTCAGCAGATTATCGATAAGCTATTACATGGTTTTAAGGATGCTTGCCACCATGGTAAGCAAAATGGAAGATCAGATGTGAATTTGTCCAGATGGTTCCCTCCGAAGGATCAAAATTGATATAGATGTAGCAGTTTTCTCAGGTCAAGGTGTGGACTGGGCATAGGTTTTCAAAACTCAGCAGGAGCTGTGATGCCTTCCGCTTCTGGCTAGAGATAATTTGAATTCTCAGTCGGAAGTTACAAAAGCTATAGCAATAGCTATATTGTACGATCTTGCTCTTGTTATGGTGCTGAACTTTACAGATCTGTAAGTGGAGTGTGACAGCCAAACTGCGTGAGATGCAAAGACAACTCCCATCTTGGCCTTCTTACAGACATTGCTTATGTTATTTCTTTTTATCACTATACTACGTGTTCTTTTATTCCTACGATAGCTAATCTGCTAGCTCATCATTAAGCAAGATTTTCTATCCATTGTACTTCTGTGGATACGGTATGGATGGAACAAGTTCCTGCTTTCAATCTTTTAAGTCTAGGGTAATGTTTCAACCTTACCAGTCTAATATATTTCATTCACATTAAAAGAGCTGCGGGAAATTTGATCCAATTAGCAAAATCCACTTGACTCAGGTTAAATCTTAATCTACTTGATTTTGTCCAAACCTGAATTATCCCTGACCTGAGATATACGTACAAATCAACTCAATTATGGATTGGAAATTTACTTGAAATTGTTGCTGTTGTTCTTGCAATGAGATTTTGATCCGTCTACAAAGTCTGACACCTATAGCTTCCTCAATTTAAAACTATTGAATCCTAATAAAATTACTTGATTTGAACTTTTCCAAATCACTAAAAGTTGAATGGTTTTGTATTCGGTCAAGTTTAGATTAATATAACCTATCATATTATTTATACTGATTATTTCAAATAGATTATTGAAATTTCATTAAAAAATTAAAATTAAAATTTGTATCCTTGAAGCCCATGGGATACTTAGGCACATTTCATATTCTTTCTTTTTAAGTTCTCTTTGATCCCCTCAACAAGTGTAAAACTTGTCAAAGGTAGCAAGCACATGGAAATCAAGTAATTTAGTGCACAAGTATATGCAGATATTATCCCATAAAGATAGGGGCAATAAGTAATAAAATATGATGATTTTATTTTTATTTGAAAAAAGAATACAGATATAAACTAAAACTACTACTGCAATGAAATAAACTAAACTAAGAACAATGACAAAAAGACAAAATAACTAAGAAAGAAAACCTTATAATTAATAACTTAAGAGATTTGATCTCACCAATGGAGAGTCATGAAATCGGTAATCTTTTAATTTTATGTTAGATTTAACATTGCAACTATCGATTATCTCTACAGTGATTAAATCCTCTCTCAAATAGTCGCTTAACTTTGTAATTATATTTTATAGAAATATCTCTCAATGTGATCTAAAAACAAATTACTCATTTTGATTT
The DNA here is from genome assembly GCA_949677035.1 of Omphalea diandra. Classification (NCBI taxonomy): domain Eukaryota; kingdom Viridiplantae; phylum Streptophyta; class Magnoliopsida; order Malpighiales; family Euphorbiaceae; genus Omphalea; species Omphalea diandra. The sequence continues at coordinate 2,326 of CATIWR010357915.1, forward strand.
AGAAATTTTTTAAATGATAGAAATAGGTTAAATGGGTATCTATACTCAATAATTAACACAAAGGGAGAGATTCTATGAATATTTCAATTTACAATCTCTCAATCTATAAATGAAACACAAATAATGCAATTAGAGGCCAAACAATTACAAGCATTAGGTTCAAAAATTATTCACTTGCAAAGAATAAAATCCCAATATAGTCACTAAAATCATAAATCAATCAATCTTATCCATTGTTCCATCAAGATCTAGCCAAACATATTAACAAAACAAGACAAATCCAAAAGCAATAGCATCATCTTTGATGAAGAAAATGAGAACAAAGAGAAGGAAAGATGAAATCTCCAAACTAGCTTGATGAATCTCATCTTCTTCTTATTATTTGATTAAGTGATCTTTTGAACTCTTGCACTTAATCTTGAGTTGAAGCTTGTTTTTCCTTATTTTCTCTTTTCAAAATGCCTCTTTTAAGTGTTCAAACGGTCTCTTTTTACCTCTCTCTTCCTCTTTTGAAAAAACCCCTAAGTATTTGGCTTTTATACTCCTTTAAAAGAGCTAAAAAACAAGATTCATTACATTTCTATGGCAACTGCGACTTTAGTCACGAGTGGGATAACCTATTCTTACTAGTAAATCATAGCCTGTAACTTTAGCCGTGGACACAATCGAGAGCAATCACCCCCTATTTCAATTAAAAAATTAAAAATTAAGGGAAGGAAGGCAAAAATATAGTTAGTACAAGAGTATTATACAAGAGACAAGAGAAATATTGTACTTTACATGTCCAAATATACATCTTGGTCCTTGAAGTTTCCATCTTTGTATGTTTTAGTCTAATTTCGCTCTAAGCTTGCTAAAACACCAACAAAGCATTCGAATGTGGAAAATAACATAATTGCAATAAAAATAACTTAATTTCATAATAGATTTATATCAAATAAAGATCAAAACTCAAATAATTATGAACAAATTAAGCCTAAAAATTCTCCCACGCTTGAACCTTTACTTCTCCCTAGGTAATAAAGACTTAAATTGTTACTCATCATATAACTTTATCATGCTAGCAATGACAATTACTCAAGTATTATAAGAGACAAACCAAACAAGAACTCACTTAAGCAAATGAACTTAGGTTAGCTTAATACTTTGAAATGGAAACTCACTCCTTCATGGAAAGTTAGAAAGAATATGGCCATACTTTGCACATATATCTCAACTATCATTATAGGAATAATCATGTTGTAAAACATATTGAATTGCCATCAACTTCACCAATTAAAAATGAGAAGAATAGCATTTAGTTTGTCATTGTATATGAAAATTGACATTGATCATGAAGACCCTTGATTACTAAGCATCCCAAAAATAGCGAAGTAGTTATTTCTCTTTCTTTTGGTTTTATTTTGCTTATTCATAAATGATATCTCTTAAAACTACTTTATCATTATTAATTACAAAACATAATAACAATTCATTTTTCATATAAGCTTATGCAATTATATCTATTCATAGCTAGCCAAGTTACTTGCTTCAGTATACATGCAAAATACAATCTTATTGAGTTCAAACTATCCTAAATTCATGAGTTACACTTCAAAACTTAACAATTAACTCAAGATTCATTTATCTCAAATTTATCCTAAGAATGATATCATCTCTTATAGTAACTTATAATAATCACTAAATAAAGTCTAACAAAGTTATATATCTTTGTAAAAATCATAAGAAATTTTGGGTATATTTAGTCTTGTTCATATGTGCAAGCATAATATAGGTTCAAGCATAAGATTATAATCTGATTCCCCATACTTAAATGCGGCATTGTCTTTAATGACATACATCCTTAAAAATTAAAGATAAAAGAGGTAATATAGAAAGAGATACTCCCATCTCATCTTCGTGGAAGGTTGATTGCATCAAAATCCTTTTTATGCATTTGACTTACATTAACATAAACATTAGAGAAAAACCAATAAAAAATCAAGTAGCTAATTCAAGATAAAATAAAAACAAAACATAAACTAACTAAAAGAATTATGAAAAATACAAAGGAAATTCCTATTTAACTTAACTAATGCATCATCATATGGTAACAAACATGAACAACTAACTTTGATGTACGTGCGTCTTACATTGCAACCTGAAAAATAACTCAAACATTTAAATAAAGCATTAAAATAATGAAACAAGTCTAATACATCACAAAGGAAAAGGACATCAAACATCAGCAATGACGAAAAAGACGTCTCCTAAGCATAATGCATCATGGTGAATTCAATGGAAAAGAAAAATTAGTGTTGGCACTAGCTAGATATTTCCTCAATTTGTAATCTTGGTGCCTTTGCACTCTCTCCATCCTCATTATTTTAGCATCCATGGTGTCTAACCTTTGAAGAACTTATCTTTATGGTCCCTCTTATTGTGCATTAGATTATTAATCTTCAGGTGGGAGAGTGTTGAGAGGTGGTATAATTGGAATGTCTTCTTCACTTTCCTCCTTTTTTGATAAGTCTTCCATTGCTCTACTTCCACTTGCCTCTCCTCTAAGCTTTTTCGGTTAATGAGCCTTAGTGGTCCAAACTTGGATGTCACAATTCCCATCCTCTATAGTGTAAAAAGATTTAAAGCCCTTATGTTAGGCAATGCTTTATTATCTATTTGGTTAGGGTCAAATCCACATAAAACCAAACCAAACACATAACAATATACCTCAATCCTATAACTTGCTTAGGATGTTTAGTTTACCCATCAAATTTTTAAAAAATGTTAAATAATGAGACTTTCAGCTTGTCTTGAGCACACCACATGAAAAGGAGTTCTTATTTAGACACCTTGGTCAATTCTTGCTTTCCAAAGATAGTAAAGGCCATGAACTTATGAAGGATCATGTAACACCTATCCCTTATTGCCCTACTTAAAGCTTGACGGTAGTTCAAGCCCTTAAGTCCTAAAATTTTGTACCAAAAGGTATTTACATGAAAAGTTATAGATTGATCACACATGCCCTCTTTAGAAAAGCCAAAAACATCTTTAATGATGTTTTTGGTTGATTTTGTACACCTTATCAAAAAGTCTAAAAGCAAGTGTAGACTCATTTGCAACCTTAAATGAAATGTAAAAAAGAACTCAAGATTGAGCCTTTTAAAAGATGTGTGGTGTGAATGCAAACTTTAACCAACCTAACCTACCTACTAAATCCTTCATCTTATCATTGATCTTTCATTACACCAAAGGGGGTTCAATAAGAAACCTACATGCAATATGCACCCTAAAGTCAAGAGAAAGAAATTTCTTACCTTCTTCATTATTGAAAATGGGAAAGGAAGCATTGTACTTTGATCACAAGTCTCTTTGAGCCCTTTAGTGTTGTTTACCTCTTTGTCTTGATGTTGAAGCCCTTGAAGACATATTGATATGATAAAAGTTATGTGAGTATGGGGGTGGTGGTTTTGGAAGAGTAAAGAAACAAAGAAGTAGCTGAAAGAATAGCTAAAAAATGGAGAGAAATTTGTTGCTTAAAAGACTTCTAAGTGATCTCAAACTTTGAATGAGTAGTTGAGTGAATGTGTGAGTAAAGATATGAAGGGAAAAAAAAAGGCTATTTATAGAGTGGAAGTGGCTATTTTTAGTTGGGGCTTTTTTAAAATTGAAAATGGAACTAATTTTCCCCTAAGAATTCCCCTTAAAACACAAAAATCGAGGTTATCACAGTCTGCGACATGGATTATGGGTGCGATAACCTAGGTAGTTTTTTAGAGTGAGTTGTGCCATAGGCTTTATTGCATGTCGTGTTGTAGGTTGTGATGCATGTCGCGACCTATGACTTAGCTGGTTTAGTTCCCCTTGAGGCTAAAGTCACAACGTAATAGTGCTTCAGTCAGATTATTCTAAATTTTAATGGATTTTGTTCCTTAATTCAAAAATAACTTCAAACACATTGTAAATACATCAATAATGACTAAAACCATTAAATTGGGTCTTCTAAAATGCAATTTCCATTCCAAACTAAAAGCATAACATCAAATTAACATCAACAAACACAAAAGAAACATAAAAAACTCAAAAGTAACATTATCAAACTTTAAAGTAAACATAACTAAACTTTAGATTAAAATTAAAAAACACTTAAAATAAAAAGGAGGTTCATAGTTCTAGGACCTAAAAACCAACATTTGAAGGATTAAAATTCTAACCTAATAACATCAACACTCTTCTCTAATATTCCCTTATACTTACCCTTTCCCTTTTGACTTTAGGTGGTATTCCCTTACCTCCTTTTAGTGTGAATGCCTCATGCTCTTGCTCTCCTCCTTCCTCATCCTTACTTGAAGAGTCTTCAACCATAATGTTCATTGTAATTCCCTTTTCTTTGCATTCTATGGCTATTATTTCTTTGAGAGTGAATGGGATTTCATTTTCTCTAAGACAAGCTTGGTGGTAAGCATATAATGTTGTAACTTGCTTCAGGATAAGGGTTTTGGCAGGGGAGGTGGGACTTACGCCTAGGCATCTTGCGAGATGGTTAGGGGGGAGGGGGAAGGGGGGAAGGGTATTGGGATGGCTCTTTCTTAACCTTAACTTGTAAAAGATCCATTTGTTTTGCTTTAATGGTGCTCAAAGTGAGAATTATGGCAAAAGTGTAACTTTCTTCTATTTATAGGGAATGGTAACCATCCTAATTGTAATGGGATTTAGATTTCTAGATTCTTTAGAACCTTTTACACACCTAAACTACATAAAAGCTACCTAACTTCATCTTATTTACTATTCTGAGATGGAAATCAATTAAGAATAACTTGAACAAATACTAATAACATTTTTTTATAACAATAATGGACAACACTTAAAGCATAAACTGCATATTAATTATTAAACAAAAATGGTTACCACCTTTTTGGCAATTCTACTCAAGTTGACTTGCTTTGAGTATCTTTACTTCTTTCATCTTCTCCATAATAAACCTATCAAAAGATGAATAACTTTATTTAAGAATTTAACTAAGAACTAACTAAGCAAATAAATTCATTAATTGTAAGAAAAATTAAAAACTTAGGTTATCTTCCTAAACGTTGTTTTAAGATCTTATAGCGTGACCCTTCTCATTCTTATTTGGGTGTAGTGGTGAAGTGAAGGACTTCTTCATTCTTATTTGGCTCTATCTCATAGTAGGGCTTAAGAAGTTGTCCATTCACCTTGAAAACTTTTCCTTTTTTATTTTTGAAATCAATAGCCCTATGGAAGTAAGCTTTCACTAGCATAAAATGTTCTTGACCATTTAGACTTCAATTTGCCTAGAAATAACTTGAAGTGAGAGTTAAAGAGCAACACTTGTTGTCCTTCTTGAAAGTTGGACAATATGCTTGTCATGCCATTTCTTTGTCTTCTATTTATAAATCATGGCATTCTCAAATGAATCCAACCTTAACTTGGATTGTTCTTTTCTCTTTTTTTCCTTCTTCTTCGTCAACCTTATCTATTTTCTGACACCTTTCTTCCATAATTGGTGTCTTCTTAGCCTTGTATACTTCAAACTCCACTTGCTCATATCCCACTCTTAATGTCAACTTTCTTAGCTCTACATCTACAAGCGCTCTACCCATGGCTAGAAATGGTCTCCTAAGGATGAGTGGTATCTCATAATCTTCTTTAAAGTCTAGCACATAAAATTTTCTAGAAAGATGAACTTATCTACCTTGACAAGAATGCCTTCAACAATCGTTATAGGATATTGACTGATCTATCCACTAGTTGCAATGATATCGTTGATTCCTTAATCTCTCTTATCTTCAATTTCTTTAAAAAATATGAAGGCATTAAATTAATAGTAGATCTAAGCTCACAAAGAGCTTTGTCAAATTCTAATTCACCAATTTCATAAGGTATAATGAATCTCCCTATATCTTTGATTTTTTGAGGAAGCTTGTTTTGCAAAATAACACTACATTCTTTGGTGAAGGCCATTACCTTAGACTCTTCAAGTTTCTTCTTGTTAGAAACAATTTGTTGAGAAATTTGACATATGAAGGCATTTGAGCTAATGTTTTAAGGAATGGGATGCTAATGTGTATGTTTTTGAAAACTTTAAGGAATTTAGCAAAATCCCTGGTTGTTTTGTCATCTTTTTTACTCTTCAACCTTTAGGGGAATGGAATAGGAGGCACATATGTTTGAACTGTTGGTAGTAGAGGACAAGCTTCTTCTTTCCTTACTTTTGTGATTCCTCCTTCTTATCCTATTGAATTGCTTCTTTTTTTACTTGTTGCTTAGACTTTCCAACTCTATTTTCTACCTTTCTTCCACTTCTCAAAGCGATGGCTTTCACATGCTCCTTTAGGTTAAATTTTTAAGTAGAGGGAAAACTCGCCATTTGTCTAGATGACATGAGATTCATCAATTGTCCCACTTGAACCTTTAATGCATGAATAAATAAAGAATGATATTTTTTTCTAATTTTACTAACTTTAGGATCTAATCTCTTCAAAGCTTCATCTTATGTATCCATCCTCTCATTAGTTAATAATGAATTTCTCCATCATTATTTCCAAACTTGGTTTTTTTGTCCTACTAATGTGATTGAAAACCTAGGTGTGCTTGTGGTCTCAAGGCATTATTTCCACTCCAAGAAAATTTTGGACGATTTCTCTAACTAGAATTATAAGAATTGGAATATGGGTTATTGCCTTATTCATTATTGAAATTCCTCTCAAAATTCACTTGTTTGGCATTCAATGAAGTAAATGAGTTGCCCATTTGACAATTTGTGCTCACATGGCTACCTCTTTCATAAAGCTCATAAGAATTCATTTGAATAGTTTGAGAAGCTATGGCATTGCAATTTATGGCATTGATTTGCTTTGATAAGTTCGTAATCCAGGCTTACATATCCATCAATTGATCAACCTCTAGAACTCTAACTAACTTCCTTAGCATGGATCACTTGGACAACCATTAATAACTATTGGTCGCCATTTCCTTAAGTAATTGATAAGCCCCCCTATCTTTGCCATAAAGGCTCCACATATAACTGCATCTTGTGTATCCCTTAATGATGGACTCAAACCATTATATAATATTTGCAAGATAAGCTATTTGGATATACCATGGCAAGGACACTTTTTTAACAACTTCTTGAATCTATCTCAGGTCTTATATAGAGGCTATCCTTCCATTCGAGTAAAAGAAAAAATATCATTCCTCAACTTAGTTATCTTCACTAATAGACAAAAGTTGTTCAAAAAAGCTTGTGATAGTTGCACCCATATGGTAATTGAGCTTAGAGCCAATAAATGATACTAAGACTTAGTTTTGTCCTTAGGTGAAGAACGAAACAATCTTAACCTGATAGCATCATTCAAGACTCCATTTTGCTTAAATGTGTCATAAATCTACAAGAATGTTGTTCTATAAATGTATGGATCTTCATATGGTAAACCTTTAAATTGATCATTTTGGATGATTGGTGACTTAATCTCAAAATTGTTGGCACCAACAACTAACCTTGTAACTTTGGATTACGATTCATTTAGTAATGGAACACTATAGTCCCTTATAGATTGTTCATTGTAATGATCATCTTCCATTGGATGCCTTCTATTATGCTCTTCCAATCTTTATCTCTTTATACCCTCTTTAAAAGTTTTTTCAATCTTAGGATCAAAAGGTTTAAGATCTTCCTCTACTCTGTTTAGAATCCTAGTCCTTCACATGCAAGATAAAGTATTGCATCTGAACCAAACAAAAAGAAAAGAAAAATCTAGATTAAGAATTGAATCAAAGCTTTCAATATTAAGTATTGTGTGCCCTGACAATGGTGCTAAAATTTTGTTTCCTTGAAGTTCAAGGGATACTTAGGCTAACTTAATATTATCTCTTTTGAATTTCCCTTTAACCCCCATACAAATGTAAAACTAGCCACAAGTCGCAAGTGCATGGAGATCAAGTAATATGGTGCATCAGTGTGTGTGGATATCATCTCATAAAGACAAGAGTAAGAAGTATTGGAATATGGTGATTTTATTTTTATCTAAAAAATGAAAACTTGAGATATAAACTAAAACTACTAATGCAATGAAAAAATAAACTAAAATAATTAGTAGTGGTAAAAAGACAAAAACAATTAAGAAAGAAAACCTTATGATAAACAACCTAGGACACTTGATCTCACTAATAGAGAGTAATAAAATTATTAATCTTCTAATGATATGTTGGATTTAACATTACAACTATTGATTGTATTTATAATGAATATGTCCTCCCTTTCAAGCAATCACTTAACTTTGTAATTATATTTCACAGAACCATCTCTCGATGTGAATAAATCACTCATTTAGTTCTAACAATCTTTTAAATAACAACAACAGATTAAGATGGTATCTTGACTCATTAATTAACCTAAGGGGAATAATTCTAAGTATATTTTAATTTACAGTCATTTAATTTATAAATGAAATGCAAATCATGTATCCAGTAGCCAAGTAATTACAAGTAGTAGGTTTAAGAATCATTCACTTGAAAAAGAAAAAAAATCCCAAAATAGTCACTAAAATCATAAATTAATCAATCTTATATATGGCTACATCATGGTCCTAGATTAAAGATCTAACCTAACATACTAACAAAATAAGACAAATCCAAAAGTAAAAGCATCATCTTTGACAAAGGAAATGAGAACAAAGATAAGGAAACATGAAATCTCCAAATTAGCATGATGAATCTCCTCTTCTTCTTCATTATTCATCAAGTGATCTCTTGAGCTCTTACACTTAATCTTGAGTTGAAGCTCGTTTCTCCTTATCTTCTCTCTTCAAAATATCTCTTTTGAGTGTTCAAAAGGTCGATTTTCACCTCTCTTTTTCTTTTTTAGAAAAACAATAAGTATTTGGCTTTTATACACATTAACAAGAGCTAAAACATAGGTTAAAGTGTAAGATTCGTTGCATCTATGTTGCAGCCTGTGACTTTAGTTGTGGATGCGATAACCCATTCTTATTAGAAAGTTGTAAGTGCAGGCACGATTGAGAGCAATTTCTCTTCAACATCTAAATATCTGGCTTGGTCCCTGAAATTGCCATCTTTGCATATTTTGGTCTAATTTCACTCTAAACTTGTTAAAACACCTACATAGCATCCAAATGTGGGAAATAACATAGTTGTACTCAAAATAACTTAATTTTTGCATAGATTTACATCAAATCAATCTTAAAACTCAACAAATAGCTATGATCAAATTCAACCTAACAAATTTTCAAAAAAAAAAAGTGATTATGATAAAAAATAGTTTATAAAAATCATGATAAAATGAATTTATGAGGCTTAATTTTGAGTATAATATGTTTTACGCATTTCTCCTCTATAAGAGTTCAGTAATGATGTATACTCAAAATAAACAAGTATGAATTATAAATTGATACTCAAAGTATGCCACATGAGAAATTACCAACATATATTAACAAGAGAATTAATGTAGGTTAATTCTATAACTGATAGAATTAATTTGATTTAATTTTATAATAATATTCTAAAATCTAATTAATTTTATAAATACTGGATTAATTATCTTCATTATTTAGTCCTATAACTATTGAATTAATTAAAGATTAATTGCAAACATTTACTTTTTTATTCAATTATCTTAATTAATAGATTTTCTAATTGCTAAATTAATATAGAATTAGTTTTATGTAGTTACATCTCCATTTGGATGACTATTTTTCCCTCCCTTCTTAGTACATTAGAGATCAAAGTTAGTGATCTATATCATAACTATTCTAAAAATCTAAAACAACTTATTCTTTCTTATTTTTCAATAATCTAAAAGATTTTATTCTAATTTTATGTTGTTTGTTTCAATGTGATAGAATTTTGACAAGTTTAGTTCATTGAAAAAACTTTCATGGTATTTTACTTTTGTTTTATTTTTCACTGTATCTTAGGAGATAGATGTTATTCTATCCTCAAACACTAATACTAATAGACAAATCTATTTTAAAGACATCGTATGATGCACGCATCTTGTACATCTCTTCTTTAAGTTTTTACTTTTGTTTTTCTTGTTGTTTTTGCATTTCTTATTTTCTATTTATTATAAAAAAATTGATTTTCGCTACCACAAAATGTGATATCTAAGTAGTTGCTAACTACTTATTGCGATTACTTAGCAACCATATTTTATGGTTGCTAAAATGCTTGTCATTAAGTATTTAGCAACCACAAATACAATGTGGTCATTAAAATAATAACCACATAATGTGGTCTCTATTTAGCAATCACATTATGTGGTCATTAAATAATTTCCTTGTAGTCACTAAATGTTGACCACAGGAGACCACAACATACAATATAAAACCACAATAGTGGTTGCTAGTTAGAAACTATAAAATATGGTCTCTAATATGTGCTATTTATTTAGAGACTACATAATATAGTTTCTATTTTGTGGTTTGTATTTAAAGACCACAGGCTAAATGGTCTCTAAGTGGTTTTTATTAGCTACCACATAGTTTATGGTAGCTAAACTACTAAATAATTTTTAATATTATTATTAGATTTATGTTTGTCTATTTATATATTATTATTATTATTATTATTATTATTATTATTATTATTATTAACTGTCTAAAATTAATTAAGAATTGAAAATACCGAAACATAATTAATAATTAAATGAAATATAGTAATGTGTAATACTAATGTTATAAATAC
>CATIWR010357919.1:0-14903 GCA_949677035.1 Omphalea diandra
AAACATTTCGTTCTTATTTTAAAAAAAAAAGCATTTCAGATGAGCGCCCTTTTTCTAAACATTTATACAATCTCAGATGCTGAAATGCATGCTTTCAATTGATAATGCCAATCACTCATTCTATGATTAAATTACTTAACAATATTGAATGTAACCAATTTTCATTCCACATACAAACATATATAAAAGAAGTGACAAAATATCAATTTCTTATTCATATAGCAGAAAGATGACAGCCAGAATACCTTCAAATGATATCTTAGATAAGCAAGCTTTCTCCATAGTCAACAAAGCTATCCATTTTGGGCTCAATTCTGGCGTCTCTATTCCATTATCATCATCACAGCATGACTTCATGTCCTTGCAGCTAACAAGAATTTCCTGAACTTTGGCAATAATGGCAGCAGAGCTCGAATCTACCAATTTAGATGCATCTCTTAATATTTCAGAATCTTTGCGTAAAGCTAAAAGCTTGCTGCCAATAATTCGAGCTTTATCTTCAGCAGCAGTAGAAATGACTGGTTTCAACAATTTGATAAGGAAATGAATGCAACTGGGTGATTCCAAAAGGAGATAATCTTGACCCTGAATGATGAAATTAAACATAATTAGGACCTTGGTTGTAGGGAAAAGATAAATTTAGGAAGGAAACAAACAAATAACATAAAAGCAAATAGTAAAGGACACAAGCATATGACTCATCCTGACATTTAATTCAAGCCGTTTATACTTGGAAAAATATTACACTTCAGATGGAGAAAAATCCAAAATAATTATAAAATTAAGAAAATATAGACTTAATGTTTACACCCACAGTAACAATGAAAAGCACGATAAACACCTTGCTGAAATTCAAATAAAAACTAAACGTAACATGAATGAACCAATGCAGTTAATATGAATACACCACAGCATTGACACTTTGCAGGAATTACCAATAACAGGCATTTTCTCTCTCATATTAACTACCCAAATAGGCATATTATTAAGCAGTATTTATTACAGATACAGCAAACTAGCCTAGATATTTATTTTACAAGATCCAAGAAGCATTTAGCAATTTCATTAAGACTAGTTTTTCAAGAAACTTCTCCCTAAAACCAATATGAGCACACGGATGATAATTAGTGCATAATAATTCATAGTTGTAACTCAGCTTCCTAATTCATGCATACATGTTTGTTCTTATAGTAAAGACCAATATGCAACCATGTAGGAAAGTTATACGGATTCCTAGCTAGGTGCTGTATGGACATTGAGAAAAATTAACATATTCAAAATCTATTTTTAATATGACCAGAACAGAATTTCATTAATGCAAAAAATTAATTTTTGACCACGGCATTGAGTGAAAATGTTCTGGTTCAATAACAAAGAGAATCTAATACTCAAAACAAATATTTATAGTCAACCAACCAAACAGAAGAACTTACATCATCCGCCAAAACATAGAAGAGAGTTGCAGCAGCTAGATTGCTGGATGAGTCATCAAAGCTGAGTCCCAAAATGGCATCAATTATTGTCTTTGCCAACCTGAAAGCAGAAAACTTCACAAGTTGGACTTACACAAATAAATTCTGATTTGGTTGCCAGCCAAAAATAAGAGGGAAAAGAGAGAAATTTTTAATTGTCAATGTACAGGACACCAAATCAAAAGTTTGCAAATTGTAAATCTAAAAGATTCACCAAAATACCAATAGAAGCAAGTAAGCAATCATAATCAACGTTGAAACCCAAAACCCACAAAGATGATCCAAAATTCAATAAAACCACATACTCCAGAGTCCTCAAAGATCCTACTAATCTCACAAATTGGAAATTCGCTCCCCACCCAAAATATTGCAAATCCTAAATCTGAAAGATTCACCAAAATTCAAATAGAAGCAAAGCCGGATACCCTTGAGTCCTCAACAACCGGCGCTGCTGAGCCGTGGCGCAAATGGACAAAAGAGATAACAAGCTGGCCCTCCTGATCCTAACAGGTTGTTCTTTCCTCAACCCATCAAGCGCAAAATTAACCTCATCAACATGCTCCATCATCTCCCCAAACTCCTGCGCCTCCATGAGCGTGGTCGAATTCGCCAACGCTCTCGAAGAATTATTACTCCTCCCCTTACTTCTCCTAGGCTTCTTCGACTTCCTGGAAACGACGTCGTCGGGCAAAGAATTATCTTGGGTTTTAAAAGAGTATGGATCGGGATCGAAGGAGGACCAAAGAGAGGACGATTCTTGAGACGAGAAAGGTAAAGGATAGAAATCTTGAGATAGGTGGTTGTTTTCTTGAGATAGAGAAAACGATTCTTTGAATAATGAGTCGTCGGAAACGGTGTCGTCTTCTAGTGCATCGGAGTAGGTCCTCGTTAACCCCCGGTTTCGCCGACCGTACGTTCTCACTATCATGTTTAAATATTTCGGTCGTAGTGCATTAGTGAAAAAGGCAGGGGTTTTTTGGGAAGTGTGAAAGAATTTCAAAATCTGTCTTTGTGTGCTGTGCTATGGAGATGGTGAGCTGAAGAAGAAGAAGAGAGGCTTTTTGGTTTGGTTTGATTTAGGACAAATCACAGACGAAGGAGGTCATTTGCTGGTTATCTGTAATGGGTGGATTTTCTTATATGGGTTTGGGTTTTGGATCCGGGTGTCTGTTTTGTGGAATTCAGTTTCATTTATTTTTTCTCATCACATTTGAATAAATAATAAATGATAAAAAATAAATTTTATTTTTTTGATTTATTTTCTCTTTATATTTAAATAAATGAAAGAAAATAATTTAATATATAAATAATGAAGGTCAAAAATGTAAATTCATCATAATTCTTTTTAATTATCATATTTTCTCCCTATTTTAAAAAAATAAAAATTATTTTATTTTCTCTCTTATTTAATTTTCATCTCTAAATAGTAATTTCTTATCCTCTCTTATTTTACACCATTCAAAATAAATGGAAAGTTAAGCTTGACTAACCTGTGGGCTTGAGGCCTTCACCGTATTAATTAATTACGATAAGGAAATAGCCGATGATCGATGATAACAATGGTGACAAAACAAGAAATGAAAGAAGAAAGATTTTATTCATTTTCTTCTTTATTAGTCTCTCTTTTTCTTCATGGCCATGATCAACAACAACAGCTGGTGTCAAGCTCCTCTCCTCTCCTCAACAGTTTCTCCTTTTGACAAGGAACTTCAACTTATTTTAGCTTAATGGTTTCACTACTGTAAATTAATTTCTTTGATTGTTTGAAATATCTAAACTCACCATATTAATTAATTCCATAAAAATTTTGCTTGGATCAGCAGCTTCTAATCTACTTGAATTTTGTTCAAACTTATTTTGTTAAATATTAATTAATCTTTATTATTATGCCTCATAAATTTCAATTTTTTAACTTAAGTCATGATATTTTTTAGATTTAATATGAGATTTTACATCTTTATTTTAGATGTAAAAATTGTATCTTTTTTTTATGGAGTAAATTTTATATGTTTGTCTTTTGCTAAAATACCAAATAACAATTGAACTTATTGCAAAGTGATAATAAAAAATAAAATAAATTATTTTCTCAAATTTATCCCTACCTGTATATTATTCATCAAAATCACCCACAATTTTATATTATTTCATCATAAAAGTCATTTTTCATTAAAATTAAATCTCATATTGTATTATTTAATCATAAAAGTTCAAAATATTGCTTGAAAAAACATTGACTTAGAAATGACAAATGAGTGGAGCGATAACTATCTTTCATCTACTATTTCACCCTCCTGATGAGAAAAATTTTCCTCCTATTCCTATTTTTACAGTGATTCTTTGTTTCACAAAATTTTTCATGAGGCAAATATTTTATTTTTTTATTTTTTTAAATTATTTTTTAAAAAATATAATTTATTAAATTATAAAATAACATTTTTTAATAATATTTTTATACATCATTATATTTATGTTTAACTCATTTCTTTCTATATCTACTGCAGTTGGATGAAAAATCATAATTATTATTTCATGAAAAAATTATTTTTTCACATTTTTCAATTAACAAAATTTTATTGTTAAAGTTAATCTATGTTTTTTTTAGATTTGGAATTTTATGAAAAACTGTATTTTTATCGAAATATATTTAAGTCTAGTTCTGTTAAATTACATTTATAACATACGCACTTTCTTTAATTAGTATTTTAATTTTTATGATAAAAGAATACAAGATCATTGATAATTTTGATAAAAAAATGACTTTTATGATAAAATAATAAAAATTTAGAAATAAATTTAATAAATTTTTTTTTATATATTTTATTGTTACTTTAAAACAAATTTAATGATGAATTTGATATTTTAGCAGTTTGATTTATTTGGTAATTTAGTCGTTTGTCTTTCAACATTTGAGAACGAACATCCAAGAGGTGATTTGACAAAATGCATCATCATTGTCGAGCTTATGAACTTTTGCTTTCATGCTATTAAGTCTGTCTATATATATATATATATATATATATATATAGAGAGAGAGAGAGAGAGAGAGAGAGAGAGAGAGAGAGAGAGAGGAAGGGAATTGAACTTAGCTAAACTCTAAAGATTTTAGGTGATAAAACAAAATCATAACTATTAATCATCCTACAATTCTAAAAAAGTGGTTGTTAAAAAAAAAAGACTAGATAATTAAAAAATTAGTTGGTGAAGTTTATTATCTTATCAACATTTGTTTTCCTTACAAATTTTATTTTAAATGTATTTTTCCACTCCACATAAAGAAAGCTTTTATTCATTTTAGATGGCACAAAACAAAAAATATAAAAACAAATATAAAGAAGCGATATTTTTTAAAATGTAGGAAATAAAATGTGAATAAAATATATAAATATAAAATATATAGATATTTACAAATATTTTTGTATTGCATAGATACATTTATAATAAATATTAAAGCAAATAATTATTAAATTATACCAAAATTACTTTTTTCTTTATAAGGCATCATCAAATTTTATTAAACATATAGTTCAAATCCACAATAAACATAATGAATCTCTCGCCATGTAGAATTAAAAACAAAAAGAAATGTGTTTTCAAAGTAGAAATGCATTTCTTAAATTTTCAAAATTGCAAAAATTGATCAAAAATTTTAAAAAAAAAAAATTGATGAATTTCCTAAAGTAAAACTTTTTTGAAATGCAGAAACGTTTTCCTCTAAAGTTTTTAGGGCATCGAGGCTTTCATTACATTCCATTTAACATTAGGACAATAAAAAAATTTTGTGTCTTAAGCTCATTTACATATTTTACACTTATTAAATATATTTAAATTGCCTTCATTAAATTTTTAACCGGTTTTGTTGTCTATTTGTGCTTTTATAATTTTTTATTATGATATTTAACTTAGACTTAAATATAAATTTAATTTTAGTTCTTAAATTTAATTTCAAACTTTTTTTAAGAATTTGATAAATGTCTTTCATCTATACTTTAAGTGTTCGTATTATATATTTTAAAACTTAGTTCTATTAATTTAGATAATTTCTTATAGATCATGTTTTTTAAGAGACAAACCTTTTAGATAGATTAAAAAATAGTTTGAAATCAATTTAAAGTATACAATTTATTATTAAAAAACATTTTAAACTGAACTTAAACTTCCATATACAGTTTATATTTTTTATTTGATCAATTAGACTTAGACTTAAATATATATTATACAATTGTATTATTTCTTACTTTCCATACTTAAAATTAGAAAATAGTTTCTTATATTACTCCACACTCTCATCCCTCAAAATTACGTTATAACTACTACAAATTATCTATAATTTCATCTTTATTTTTCTAATCTTTGTTTATTTGATATTTTCTTTTTCGTTTGTCATTCCCTTTCTTTCCTTTACCTTAGAAATAATATTGATTTAAAGACTTAGATTTAGATTTGAAATTAAATTTCAATTTTGTTATTAAATTTAAGAATAATAATAATTAGCATAATAACTTCTTGCTATATATATATATATATATATATATGATTGCTTTCAAAATATTAATTAACGATACAACAATTTGTTTTAATTGCCTTGCATATATGCTTGATCACCTATATGGTCACTGGTGTTAGATGGTTTTCATATAACATGGTCGATGAGAAAATATATTAAGATTTAAAATTCGATTTTAGTTTGAGATTTTTCTTTTGGGTTTCCATATAGTTTTGCATATGTCCGTATTTCCAAATGTTCAATGCCCCATCAAACAATCAGCATCAAGATTTTATTCATTTTTTTTCTATGACATTGCACACATTTTAATATTTTCTTTGTTGTTTTTTAGTGTGGTTTCTAATTTTATTTTAATATATCATGCTTTTTTATTTTTTTAAAAAATATTATAACTGGGATTGCCATTAGTTAAATATGCTTCAATATTGTATTGTTTTTGAATATTAGAGTGATGTGAATACTGTCAATTATGGCCACAAACAATCATGCATTATTCAAGCAAACTCTTATTTCTTTTATTTTTTTAGATGAGTTTGTCATTAATTGTTCATTTTATTATTGTTGTTAACATTTATACCTTAGATATATTCCTTAAGGTTTTGTGTGTGTGTGTCTTTGCTATTTTTTAAATCTCAAAAACAACATATAAATCTTTTGTAGTTTTGGTTTTTAATTATATATTGTCTATAATAATGAACTTTGTTGGGTAATTAATTTTAAGGGTGAAACATAAATTGGTAATTTTAAGGGTGAAACATAAATTGGCTAGATAAATTATTTTTTCCATAATTTTTTCTTCTGATTTTTTTATTATTTATTATTGACATTTAAATTTTATTTTTAATTTTATTATAATCACATTTTTGTTACATATTAACATTTTTTCACAGTGCTTTTAATGGGTTGCATCTCAAATTAAAAGTAGGATTTAATGTTCTAATTTTTGAATTTGAAATCAAAACTTGGTTAATGTAAACACTTAAAATAAATAAATTGAAGAAACCCAATAAGGAAGCATTAAAGGGAACCAGTTGTAAATTTGTAAGTTATACGAGATGATTATAATAGTAAATTTTAAATAAATTTAATATTTAATTTTATTAAATAAATAATTAGATAATTAATTATTATTTTATTAAAAATTATTATCAAGTAAATAAAATAAGGACATAAATTTCTCAAAATTTATAATTATGTTGAGAAATAGTTATAACAAAAGATCATCTATTAATTTATAACTTCAATTTTAGGTAGCACGATTTCAATAAAAAATTTATTAAATTTGAGTGAAGTAATTATTGATAATCAATTAAATAAATAATATTAAGTATTTCATAATAAAAAATAAAATTAATATATAATTATAAATTATATATGTACATATATAAAATAATTATAACAATTATCTATTGATTCATACTTTCGATCCTGTGTATAATAGTTTTAAGAGAAAATTTATTAAACTTGTATAAAATAATTTTTAATAATTTATTACACTGTTTATTAGTTTTTATATATTTGAAATTTTGAATTTTAGCTTATTGTTTAATATTATTACTTTTTAAGTTTTTCTAATTTTTTGTTTAAAATTTGTTTAAAATTTTTACCTTTTAGATTTCTTAAATTTTATGTTTAAAATTTTTACTGTTTATATTTATTAATTTTTTATTTAGAAAGTTTTTTATATGACAATTAATTTTTGAAATTTTTTAATATGATATTTTTTTGTAATATAATATAAAACAATGAGATTTGACAATATTATACATAATTATTTGATAAATTACAAACAATTGTTCAAAACTAATTCTATAATTAATAATATATATTGATTGAAACTCTAAATCTTGTGGTAATTTGATAAATGCTAATGATAGGATTCTCGAACAATCTTTTTCTTTTCTTTTTTTTAACAATTTCAGGTTTAGTATTTAGAAAATTTCATTTTGTAGCTCTCCATCATACCATCCTTAGATTCATAGCAGTGATTAATTAAGGATTCAGTGCATTTTGCGTCCAAAATACAAGTAAAAACATGGATTTATCAAAATAAAATTAAGAAAAGGGACTAAATTTAAAATCGACATATTAGTGGTATTGCTTTTGTTGCACCCGAACAAAAAAATATTTGAGCTGCAACTTTATACTCTATTGTTGTTTTTTTATTCATTAATTTTTAATTAATGATATGGTAAAATTTATATTTATATGTTTTAATATAATCATTTATATTTAAATTATTCAAACTTATTTAATCACAAGTGATTAGCATGTATATTCAATTTAACCATGGGTGTGTCATGCAAATAAAATGATAATACTATATCTATATCTATTTATTTATTCATGTGGTAATTCATTATATAATCAATAATTAAAATAATTAGGCAAATATAATATTATATTCTCAATAAAATACATTATATTAGATGCTTTATCATTTTAAATTTTAATGAATTATACAAATACCTATAATAATTGAGCTTAGCTTATATTTTTTTAAAAAATTATTGTTTCTTTAGTTCTTTATGTTAATACTTTGAAATTTACATGTTCGACCGTTATTTTATATTTATAGCACCCATACCTTATTATAAATAATTGGTACATTATAACAATCAAAATGCTATAAGATTATTTTGTTATTACTTGTCCTTATGTTTATGTTATTTTTTTAAAAAAAAAAAACTATTGTAAGACCCTTTTGTAATTATATTTTTTTAATATCTATAAATATTTGAGTTATTAAAATATATTTATTTATAATTTTAATTAAATTTTAAATTTAATTTAAAATATTTAAATAATATAAGAGAAATTTGTATTAAGAAAAATAATTTGAATACATATATACAATTAGTACCGTGGTTCATTTTAATTTTAAAAAGGGTAAATATTTTTAAAGAATATTTTAAAATTATTTTAAGTACATATAATTATGATACTATATTTTATTTCTAAGTTTAAAATATAATCATGTTGTATATATAAAAATTTTATAAAAATAATATTAATGATAATTATTATTATAAATACTTTGGGTGAGCTTCAATATTTAGTTATGCATGATTTATTTATAGTGAATTTTTATTATAGAGTTAATAATGATAAAATATTTTAATTTAAGACCTAATAATTAAAGTGGTGTTTATAAAATTATTTTAGTTCATGCATAAATATAGTTTGAAATATTTTTGAAATTTTAATAATGTATATTTGGGTATTTATTATATTATGGAGAAAAAGAAAATATTTTATATGATTATGATTGGTCCACATGGGATCTATTACACACAATCTTGTTCTAGCAAGAAGGAGAATAATCGAGAAAATCAAGGAAAAAGAAGAAAAAAAAAAAAAGAAAAGAGAGGGGAAACCAACAAACCCCTCATAGTCGATAACCTCTCCTATTCTAATAACTACTAGAATTGGGAATAAAGGAAGAGAATTTTGACAGAAATCGATGAGTAGGATCTAGCAATTTTAAATGTCCATAACTCTTCATTCGTAGCTTCAAATTGAGTAATTATAGTTGTTATAAAAAAAACTTTCTTATGGTCATTTTGGCAACAAAGCTTATTTTTTAAAATTATGTTTCTTATATTTCAAGCACATATTAACTATGGTTATAACCTCCGTTCATTTCATGTCATCATTAGAAATTACTCTTTTATATAATGTTAATAATTGCCGGTAAGGATTACTCTAATTACTATTTATACTTAACCTCTCTCTTATACAAAACCCTCTAATAGAAGTAAAAAACTCCTAATATTGATATAAATCAAATGTCCTTTTGTATTTTAAGCTTCTCACAATTTTGGTAATTCATTCGCCTTAGACTTTAAGACTTCAACTTATTCTTTAAGGGCATCACTTTTATCATATTTTGTTATAATTGTTGCATTACAATTTATAATATTAGTTGAATTATTCATGTCTTGTCCTATTTTTGCTAGTCGTATTCGCAAATATTAATATTCGAAGCCTTTGAACCCTTTCGGTAAACCTATGATTCTACCAAAATAAAAAAAAAAAAAATCACAATGAATTTTCCACAATGCATTTTCAGCAGGCAAACAATATAATGAACAGTATTAAACCCTTAATATTAACATATATTTAACACGAATATTACATGTTCTCCAAGGCATCAAATGAATGTCTGATCCAGATTTCTTTTCATCCTTCAATGTGAATGTCCTTATTCGAGTTTCGCAATAATAAAAGAACACTTTTGGGTCGTCTTCATTTTTTTTAACTGATGATAACTGAGCCGACAAATGAGACTCCATTGCAGTCATACTCATTTAATTTGATAAGATTTCATTCTCCTTTATGTCTCTTATTTGATTAATTTTTCTCTCTATTTCAAGATTTAAAACCAAATGAAATAAAATCCTAACATTTACCTCTTATTTGGATAGGTGTAGAAAAAAGTAATTAATGGAAGACTAATGAAGGCTAAGGATAGAAAAAGGGGAATGTAGAGAAAATGTACAACACTTCTTATCATTGTTTGGTGAGAATAAATAAAAAAGTGTTAGAGAGTTGAATTGGTGGCTGATTGAAAATTAAAAAGAAAGCAAAAGTGTTTGGGAAGTTAAGAAGGAGAAGAAAAAAATCAACACAAAAAGGTTTATAATGTTTTGGGTGTTAACAAACACTATATTCACTCCATAATTTTACACAATTGGTTATTTCACTAAACTAAATTGATGTTTTCAAACTTAAACTAAACTTATACAATTTGTGTTTTATAGCTCACACAAAACCCTTATAACATCGTGTTTTGAGGCTCATACAAAAACCTTTTACAAGTATTTTAGATAGATTCACATTTCAACTTCGTACAAGAGTTTTAGAATCTACATTAACTCTCAACTTACTTACAAAAGTGTTTATTGCTCACACCAAACAATCAACAATACTTTAAGAAGAGTAAAAGAATGAGTAACAAATTGACAAGAGTTTGGGTACAATTAATTCAATTCTCATGCATTTACATCAATTTGGTGGAGTATTTATAGCCCACATCCACCAAAAAAATGTTGCTCAAAAACTATTCCCAAATTTCTAAGTTGTGTTAGGCAGATTTTACATTAAATGCTTGTCAGGCGGAAGTCACGGTCACTATTGTCATTTCGAGGTCGCGAATTTTCAATTTGCACTAATGAGCTAGAAATTGCAACATATAATATTGTTTTGTGTCTAATGGCTAGTACACGTGTCTTTCATCTATTGGTTGTCCAAAAAATGTAGTCGTTGTGTTCAACCAACTATTTAAAAGTCGCGGTCTCAAGCTAACCTTGTCTTGGGTGTGATTGAGACCTCAAATTCCTCTATTTAGAGAGGAAATTTCAACTTTTGAGTCGCGGTCGCTAACAAATATTCGCCCTCGCGATTTTTGATTTCCAACGATTGCCTCAGACACTTGGCATGTTGTAGCTATGGTTTTGCTTTCCTCCTTTGTCACTATAAAATTCGTAGTCAGGACCTATAACGTGAAAGCCACCGCGAATTCTTCTGTGAATCAACCAATGCTTCTTCGGTTGAGTCATGACTGCGAATTCACCCACGAATCCTTTTACCCTAACTTCATTCATCCTAATAGTTATGTCGCGATCGCGATTTTGGATATTCTTTTAAAAGATAAAGATTTTGACTTCTATCAAACTTTCAAAGAAAATAACTCTTATAAACTACAAAATAATATTTGAATAAAACATTAAAACTGATTAATTTTCATTGTCAAGATCAAAAGAGACACATGACATAAGTTTAACCAACTTAGTCCAATAAGTGTAATTAAAGAAGAGTAACAATTAAAAAAGACAAAAATGAAGAAGTGTAATTAGATTTATGTATTTAAAATGTGGACAAAATTGGTAAAGTCATTTTTATTTTATTTTATTTTTTTGTTACTTTTCCTTACACCCTAATTTAGGGTGTAAGCAAATTCAGACTTTAGAGAATAAGAAATGGTAAGACTTACCATTTTCTTCTATTATATACACTTCAATTTTTTAAAAAATTTCTCTAAAATAAGGGTAAACTTATACTATTCCCTACCCTTCAATTAATTACCTCTCCTTACACTTGATCCAAATAAACTATTAGTACTCTTTTAATCATAATATCTAATTTTGTAATTTACTCTTATTTTTCATGTCATTGTATATTGTATTTCATTTGCTTACATGTAATAATTTATAAGTTTTATTAACAAAATGGCTATATTTGAACAACCTGTATAATTAAAGAGTTTATAAATTATAAATTAAAGTTAAAGGATTTAATATCATAAAGTCGTAAAGTACATAAGCTTTTAGATATATTTAGCCTATACATTTATAAAACATAGTATAAAGTGTGAAATGAAAAGAAACACAAAACTATTTATATACAAACTATTTAAAAAAATTAGACCTTTAATCAATATTAAATTTATGTATTTGATTATGTTTATGCTTTTGAATATATATATATATAACTTTATTTTATTATTTATTTATTTTTATTATTTATAAAAGCATGAATGAGATAAAATTTTTAAATCGGTCAAAATAAATTCAAAGATTAATTTATATATATATAAACAGAGAAAGATCAACATTTTATTATATTTAAAAAAAAGGTCGGAGTTGCAAATATCACATGTTACGTTGCAAAATCTAGAGAAAATCATGAGTTTCTCACGAACGCAACAATCCCAGAATTAGAACTCAAATTTGACCTCTACATATTTTGTGAATATAATTTTTTTTTTAAAGTATTATCAACAATTACGCACTAGTGGTTGGAGTACTTTTTTTGACCTTTTGCAATCTGGATCTAGGGTTTGCTCCTTTTCGAGACTTGTTGTCTACCATCATCTTTAACAAGAAAAAAAAAAGAAAAAACAAACCCTAGTTCCGCCTTTTCGCTATTCACTTGAGACTGGTAAAATCTATCTATACATGGATCGAGCATAGCATATCACTCATCGATCGATCCTCGCCGAAGCAAAAGTTGTTTTTTTTAGGGTTTGGATTTTGGATCATTCCAATTACAGATCTATCTATCTATTGTCTTAAAATCTGAGCAAACAAGATCCCTAATTTTGATTTTTGTTTTTTTATATTTCACAAAAAATCCGATGATATCTAAATCTTGACGATGATGATGATGATGATGATGATGATGAGACTGAAACTTTGAAGCTAAATACCGGAGATTGATTTTGTGATTTGGATTTTATTTTTGTTGGGGTAAAGATGTATAAATCCGTGGTGTTTAAAGGGGAGGAGTTGCTAGGGGAAGTAGAAATATATCCACAGCAACAAGAAGAAGAAGAAGAAAAAGAAGAAGAGGAAGAGAATCAACAACACAGGAACAGGAAGAAGAGAATAATTGATGAGATATTGATGGGGAAAGAAATCAGAATAAGCCACTTCTCCCAACCGAGTGAGAGGTGTCCGCCCCTGGCAGTTCTACATACTATTACTCCATGTGGGATGTGCTTCAAAATGGAGTCCAAGAACTCAGTCTCCCTTGACACGCCGCTTCATCTTTTGCACTCCTCCTGTGTCCAGGAAAACAAGGTATCTCATGCATTAAAGCCCACAAATAAAACTAACTTTAAGAACCTAAAAAAAAAAAAAAAAGGTTAAAAAAGAAGAAACCAACTTGTCAAGCCCCTTAATTTCAAACTTTACCCAGTTCAGTTTGTTGCACACGGGGACTCTGGACTGGTGGACAAGTGCCCATTTGAATTTTTTAGACAATTTCTAGTGAACCCTAAATTTCTAGTAACTGTTATGAACTAAATTAATTTGAACCCGCCCGGATGATTTTAGCTTCTTTTTCTCTGTTATGCATATAGTTTTGGTGAAGCACTTACTGCCTGAAATGCACAATTTTCGTGAACTGACTTCGTGGAACTCATGCATGTAAGCAGGGCAAGTCTTTTTTACTAGTCTAGCAGCTATATGAAGAAGAGTACTTGCTTTTACCGGCAAAAATAAGGGTTTTGGCTGAAAATGCTGAAAGAATAGGGGGCCTGAAACTTTGCAGATTTTAAATTGTCTAACAATGGATTTACTGCTTAAGGGTCTTTAAGCATAATTATACATAAAGGTTGAACTGCTGGTTCATGTATTATTTTGCAAGGGTTTTATGATTTTAGATGTAAAATGGGAGCTAACTGGGTTTTGCATGAAAGGTTTCTTCTGATATTGACTTTACAGATTGTATGAGAGCTGTAATATGTTATTGAGTTTGTTTGGCCTTAGATGTTAGGAGATAAGAGTCAAGACTTGGATGTGAATGGAAACTTTGGTAATTTGCTTGTGAGCTTATGAACTACAAGTTTTGGTAATTGGTTATGTTTCTGTCTTTCTAAATGTTTTCTCTTGTTTCTCCTAATGCTTATTTTTCTTATTTTATTTTCTCATGCAAATCAACAGATTTAAATTATCTTTTTACTTTGTAAGCTTCATGCTTGTTTTCCTTTTTGGCTGATATTAATAATGATTAGTATTTTGGTGTCTCCAGACAGCAGTAGTGCCACTAGGAGGGGAGGAGCTCCATTTGGTTGCAATGTATTCTAGAAATAATGAAAGACAGTATCCGTGTTTCTGGGGATTCAATGTCTCGGCAGGGCTTTACAATTCTTGTCTTGTTATGCTCAATATCAGATGTCTTGGTATTGTTTTTGATCTTGATGAGACTCTTATAGTTGCAAACACAATGCGCTCATTTGACGATAAAATTGACATTTTGCAACGAAAAATGAGCACTGAAGGGGACCCACAGCGTATTTCTGGTATGTTGTCAGAGGTCAAGCGTTATCAAGATGACAAGTCCATTTTGAAGCAATATTTGGACAATGATCAGGTTATTGAAAATGGGAGGGTGACCAAAACTCAATTGGAGGTTGTTCCAGC
>CATIWR010357952.1:0-13853 GCA_949677035.1 Omphalea diandra
ATATATAGAATCCAGAAAAAATTTTAAATGAATATTCACTATTTTAAAAAAATTCATAATTTTAATTTTTAATTCCAAAAATTTAAATTTAAATTTTTAATAATTTAAATTAAATTAAATTTAAAATTATTTTAAGGTAAATCAGTAAATCAACTTAGACTAGAATTTGTTTCATTCTAAAACATTTTAAACTATTTCAAGTTTGGATTAATTTGGATTTTGTTTCATCTTAAAAGACTTTAAATCAAATTTGTATAAAATTCATATCGAATTTTATATCGAGTAAAAAGCATCATTTATTTTAAAATTATATTTTAAATAATTGATATATTAATCAAATAGTAAAATAAGATTGAGAAGAAACACGAGCTAAAATTCGAATCTCACTTATCCTAAATCATATTAAAAAATTTTATAATTTGTCTATTGAAAAATTTACTTTCTTTTACTAGGTATCACATCCTCATCATAGGAGAAACAAATATAATATAGTGAGGAAAATTTGTGCATATATTATGCTAAAGAAAAATAAAATCCACGAAAATTAATAGTTGACATTTTAGTTCAATATGTTTATTAATAATAACAGTTTATCCAAATATAATATTTTTTATAATGTAGTTTCATAATATATTTAATGTGGCATCTCGACAATGCATTGTTAGTTTGTTACATCATGAACTTCAAATATATTTTCCATATTGTGACAAAAAATAATAATAATAATAATAATAATTCCAAAAAAGAAATTCTAATAATTTAACGGATAAAATACTCAAATCCAATGGTTAAGAATTGTCCACATGGCCAAGATCGATAACTGACAAGCACGTGATGAAAGGAAAGGAACTTTCCAATTAGGCTTTAGTTTTCTACCAAAAAAAAGTCAGGCTTTAGTTGTCCGTTAGATGTCTGCCACGTGACCCCATTTGTTTCGCGCATGTCACAACCTGTAAGCCGTCTAACATGGTCTATAGACGGGGTTTATGAGAAGTAATTTATTTACATTTAGCGTATATTTTAATAAATAAAATAATTAATGATGGCCCTTTAATCTTAAATGAGATGAAAGACATGCAAAGATAGACAAAGTGTAAGTTTAAATAGGTTGAGTGTTCACAGTCACTTTAATGTTTAAGTTAAAAATGTGTAGAGAAAAATTTGAGTGTTAAGAGAGTTTAGAACTATCAAATAAGTAGAAAATTATGAAAATCATAGCAAAACGTACCTCAATGAGAATTTATACCTCTCTTCTCTTTTGGATCCTTCTCACTTGTACCAAAAAAATGTCCATATGCTTGTTTGCACTATCCTAAAATATTCAGAAAAACATTCATTCGGTAATCACCTATCTCTCGAGCATTAAACATTTTTTTCCCTACCGAACCTCCAAACGCTCTAACCGTTCGGTTATCCAACATTTGAGACTTGATGGTTGCTCAACCGCCTACTCTTCAACTATTTAGTTCTGAAGGACTCATTTATATAAGAAGCTAATTATTTATAAGGCATATGTCCATTCCTAGGACGTTTGGTTATATGAGAGTCATTACAATTCTAATTCTGACATTTATATTAGTTTTTTAGTCATTACACTTTAGTGATTCTAAACATTTCTGGCGTTGATAAATGCGTCAACTAGGTTAATTAATAGCTATTGGGATTTTTCATATTTCGCTCTAATTATTAATGCGTGAATATCAAAGCATGCATGCTAGTTATTCACTTTAAATGTGGCACGACTCTTCTTTTATCAATATAAAAGGAATGAGAGATTCATCATTTTTACTTTCTGATGCCTAGTTGTCTTACTACCAAAATATCCTCCCAACCTTTACTTTTTGTACTTTTGTATTTTTGCTTTTGTGCTCCAATAGTCTTAAGTAGTTACCTTTCCCTATTTTATATGTATTTCCACCTTTTTTCTTCTTCTTTTTTCATTTCTCTTCTTGTGAAGATGGTGAGTGCGATTGTATGAGTTATTGAAAAATTGGGATCATATCGGATGATTATCAAAAGAGAGGATCTTTATCACCTTCAAGAAACTTGTGAGATTTCGGTCGACTATGGCAAGGCGGCCTGTTCTACTAGTTATATCCTAATTTGTTAAGGGTGAGGGTTATAACTGTTTATCGGGAACAGATGAATGTTGGTCTTAAATTTTCCCTTCATCCTATAATCCTATGGTACCTCACCTCTCAGTTTATTCCTCTGATGCAACTCTATCCTAATGCAATCCGAATCTTATGTAGTTTTATTGCGACTTATCGAGCGAAAGGGCTGATCTTAACCACTTCTCACATTCAACACCTACATAGCCTAACCTTTAGGTTTAACGAAGCCTTTGTATCTATACTACCAAGGCAAAGAGGAAGGCAATGATCGGCCTTTTTTTTTTTTGTGAAGGACTAGATAAACAAGTTTTTTTTCTAATATCATATCCTTTAGCCTTCCAGTCCCTTTCTTAAACCTTCCTAAATAAACTTTCGATGCCTGTGGCCTTCATAACTGGCAGAGTGCGATCAATTGTTTGAGGTAGTTTCAGAGTGTTTTCGAGTTCAGCCTTTTTGTGAGAAGTTTTGTTCGAAATTGAACACCTCCTGCGGAGAATCCACTTATAGATGTTAGAGAAAGGGGATTGGTTTGATGAGGGAAACAAAGACAAGGATAAGACTAAGGATGAGTCTTTCGAACAACCTTTAAAAAAGAAAGGTACTTACACTTGTTTTTCTCTATTTGTTTTATTAATGCATACTAAATACCACTTTGTGTAGGAAAAATGTAGTTCCTTAGTATCATTCGAATTGATTTGAATAATAAGGAGGAGATTATTCATGTCATTCCTGCTACCAATCCTTCTTTTAGTAATGTCGAATTGATACTTGCTCTTGTATCCATGATCAACAATTTTGTTCTCCCGCCACCTCCTCTTACCAAGACGTTTATAATGCCTATTATCGTCAAGGACAAGGGAAAAAAGATGGGCATGGAAAAGAAAAAAAGAAGAAGAACCTCATTTTGAGTGATACTGATGGGGAAGAGGATGAGGATGAGGATGAGGTTAGAGGAAAGGAAAGAATGCAAGCTTTATAAGCGTTAGGCGAGGACCTAGATCCTCGAGCCTAGATGCACACTAATTTAAGTGGGTCAGTCCAAAGTCTGACGATCTGCTGCAAGTTTCTTGAGTTTGTTGACTTGGAGCCAAATCGACAGGATTGGGTCAACCTGCCCTTGCCAGACTTGGCACATACCAATACTATGCACCTACTTAAAGGCTTGCAGGCCCTGAAGGAAAGTCAAAGGCAATAAGTGAAGGTTTATGCTTCTTTTTCTACAAGTGCAAAACACATTTTATATATGCATCCTTTATTATTCAAGATTTCAATTGACCTACTCACTCTATTTGAACAGGCTATTGTGAAGAAGATTAAAGAAGTTGATAAGAATGTTGAAAATAAAATGAAGGCCATAACTAATCGCTTCAACATAAAGTTAAAGGAACTTTAGTTTTCATATGTTAATGAAATAAAGAAACACAACATCAAAATGCTACACCTTGGGAAGGACCATAATAAAACAAAGGACAGGATGGTTTCTAGTTGAAAAGTAATAAGGCACCTATTAATAAAGTTAGAGGAAATAATGGCTTAAGGGAAGGTAAAAGAGGCTAAGACTTATGCTATGTGTTCCCTCATATTGAAGGTATACATTCAAGTTATTCGGTGAGTGTTAGGGGCTGACCGTCTAGGCATTAACCTATCTAGGTTGAGAGAGATCGATTTCATCAACCTGAATGAGGCATGCAATGCGCGTTATAAAATGATAGGGTGTCAACCTTTAACATCCCTTATCTGAGTGTTAAGTTCATTGTAAATGAAGAGATAAAGATGGTGTAGGTGATCATTTCTCCTTTAAGGCCTTCAACTAGAACACAAGTAGAAGGTGTCTTCTGCCTAAAACTAGTGTGTCAAGGATTGATCTTTCGGCTTTTACCTTAGGACTTAGAGAAAGGTCTAAATGACCTCCGAATCCAAAGGGGTTAATTTTGGGATTAGTTTGGATGTCTTTGATCCTTCTTTGGCAAGAGCAATAAAGGACATCCCTATTCTTCCCCTATCACTCATTTAGAAGGTGTCACTAATAATACTTATGCCTCTTATCCTCCAACTTCTTAATATTTTGTATTCTAAATCCTCAATTTGTAGACATTTCCTTTTGTAATATTTTTGAGATATATATATAAATGAAGCTTTTACCTTTGCCTTATTTTGTATTCTTTTAAGTGCATTTCTCAGCATTTTGATTTCCATTGGTAATTTTTCTTCACATAATATCCATTGTACATAAGATAGTGGAGTGTTAAATAATAGTGAAATGTCATATGAGGACTAGAATGAGTAAATCAAGAATGGTGAACATTTATACAATATTTTAGTTGATACTTATTAGGATCATTCCTCAAATTAAAGGATGAAAACAAACCTTGTAGTAACTGAACAAGTTAGTCTTTGATTGAATAATTTGAAATAATCATATTGAACAATAGGAAAAGTGTTAAATTACACCTTCTATATTTCTAATAAACTTTTCAAATAATGGGAACCTTATAGAAAGTAGTGTCCCTTCAGAGGTTAAATGGTTTATAACCTTGTGTCAAGCCCATTGCTTGTAGCTAAGATGTATTGCTTAAGATAACAAGCCCTTAATAGGGGTTCATAGCTTTTAGGGGAGCGAAAGTTTTTTTGGAGATATGAACCTATTTGATTAAAACTTATGGTTTGTGAAGGAGCCAAACTTTTAAAGTTTATGGCTTTGAGGCAGAGTTGAACCTTTGTAATTTGTTTATGGCCTTGAGGGAGAGCAAAGCTCTTTTACTTAGTAAAATTTTAT
Source organism: Omphalea diandra (assembly GCA_949677035.1). Classification (NCBI taxonomy): domain Eukaryota; kingdom Viridiplantae; phylum Streptophyta; class Magnoliopsida; order Malpighiales; family Euphorbiaceae; genus Omphalea; species Omphalea diandra. Next base: position 4,891 of record CATIWR010357952.1, read on the forward strand.
GGTTCTATTAGAAGAACTGAATCCTTGTATAATTTTATGGCTTTTAGAGTTATCCAAAACTTTATATAATTTTATGGCTTTTAGGGAGAGCTGAGCCTTTATACTTGATGGGATGTTATGGCTTTTAGGGTAGCCGAACCCTTTTGGCATAATGTATACTCAATAACTCTTCATTGATAGTATTTATGAAGATTATCTATATTTCAAAACCTTGGGATCAGCTGTCCCCCTAACATTGCTAGTTGGTAACCCCTATTTTACATTTGCAACTAGGTAGGGGCTCCTCCAATTAGCTCTAACTTTTCCTTTTCCAACATCTCCTTTTCCTATTTCTATTTCTCTAAGTACTAGCTCGCCCTTCTGGAAAGATATTTGTTGAACCCTTTTATTATGGTATATAATAATCTTTATTTTATATGTTGTTGTTCGAAGAGATACTTGTTCTCTTCATTCTTCAACTAGGTTATGTTATAACTTAGCTCTTTCATCGCTGACATCTGGATTAAAATGTTACATTCTTAGTCTATTCCTGCCAATCTTTATTAGGACCATGGCCTCAATGCCATATACTAAACTGAATAGTGATTCTCTGAGGCCTTTTTGGGGGTTGTTTGATATGTCTAAAACATGTGTGTTAAATTTTCAGCCCATTCTCCTTTGGCTTTATCAAGTCTTTTTTCATTCAATTGAGGATAGTCCTATTTGTGACTTCTGTTTGTCCATTTATTTAGGGATGAGCCATTAAGATGTATCGAAGGTTAATGTAAAGATTGTTGTAGAATTGTCTAAAACTGTCATAATTGATATGTTTGCCATTGTTTGTGATAAGTGTGTTTGAAATTTTGAATCTGTAGATAATCTCTTTCTAAAAAAAATTTTCTACCTTTTTGGCTATGATGATGGTCATTGCCTCAGCTTCTATCCACTTGGTTCAGTAGTCGATAGTGACAATGATGAACTTCGTTCACCCTATTTCTTAGGGAAAAAGATCAAGGATATCCATTTCTCATATGGTAAATGACCAAGGGCTAGTAATACTGGTCTGTTGTATTATTAGGACTTTAGAGATTTTGTCATATTTTTAACATTTATTACAACCATGTACCAATTCTTTTGCATTTTTTTTATTGTTAACTAGTAGGACCATTGAAGTAAGGCTTTATGAGTCATTGCAAGCAATCCTTCATGTTTACCACAAATCCTTTAATGGATCTTTCGAAAGACCTAGTTGCCATCCTCCTTGGAGACATATTTAGTCTAATGGTGTATGGTTGAGGTTATATAGAGTGTTCCCTCATGGCAAGAGTACATTGATGATCTTTTTTTGTGTCTTCATGGCCTCTGTTTGATTTTTTGATAGCTTTGTTTTATCTAGGTATTGAATGATGGGTTGCATCTAGCTGTCCAAATCTGCTACATTTAGGATCTCTTTTTCGACTATTATAGGTTGGATCCATTCTTCTTTGAGTGAAAAGTTTTTAAACATCTCTTTTTGGTCTATTGCAGCTTTGGCAATCATGTCTGATTTTAGTTTCTCTCAGAATGCGATTAACTGCCCATGTTCCTCCTTATTAGGATAGTTATTTAAGTAGTTGTTGACACTTCCTTAGGTATTTGGCTAGGTCGTCCTCCTTAGTTCCTGTAATTTAGTTGACAATTAGTATAAAATCACTAAACTCTTGCAGATCTCCTACCTTTACTTTGAGGGCTAAGTTAAGACTAGTGACAAAAGCTTTATACTCTACAATATTGTTAGTGGCACCAAATTTCAGAGCAATAACATATATTATTTTGATTTTGTCAGGGCTTTGGAGGATTACTCCTCCAACTCCATGTCTATTGGATATTTCATCTACATGCAGTGTCCATACGACCTTTGGGAGTACTCTAACCTATTCGTCACATGTCATCTCTATGAAAAATTTAACTAAACATTAGGCTTTTAAGGTCGTTCAGAGTTTATACCTTATGTCATGTTTGTTGAGTTTGAGTGCCTACTGTACTAATCACTTAAAAGTATTCAAACATTGCAAAGGTTTTCCCAGCGATTGATCTATTCACACCATAATGGTATGTGCTTGAAAGTATAGTCTTAATTTAATTACTGAGATTACTAGAGCCATGACAAATTCCTCCAATTTTAGGTATTTGATTTCTCCTCCTTGTAGGACTTGACTAGTGTAGTAGATCAGATGTTGTTCTTTATTTAGCTTGCATATTAAGATTGAGGCCAATATTTTTAATGCAACTACAAGGTATATGTAGAATGTTTCTCTAGCTTCTAGTTGGCTTAAGAGTGGGGGAGTGCTAAGGAACATCTTAGGTTCTTCAAAGGTTGTTTGGTAGTTATCCAACCATTTAAAGTTTTTAACATTCTTCAAACTTCTGTAGAAAGGTAAGCATTTCTTTACGAATAAGAGACGAACCGTCCTAATGCTGTGATTTTTTATTCAACTTTTAGACCTCATTTATGGTTAAATGTGGTTTCGTGTTTATGATTGCTAGTATCTTTTCACGGTCAGCATCAATACCTTATTCAGGAATCATGAATCGTAAAAACTTGCTTGCTTTTACTTCAAAGGTGCATTTTTTTGAATTCAACTTCATGTCATACTTATTTAAAACACTAAAAATATCATACATATCATTTACATGAGACTCATCAATTTCACTTTTAACAGTGATATCATCTACATATACCTCTACATTGTTATTGATTTATTCTCGGAACATGAAGTTCATCACACTTTAGTAAGTTGCTCCAATGTTCTTCAGGCCAATGGGCTTCTTCGTATAGTAGTAGGTTCCCTGACTTGTCATGAAGGTTTCTTCTCCTTATCATTCGGATGCATTAGTATCTGGTGGTATCATTGCATTATGTTTAAATTATTGGCCCTAGGCACCAAGAATGGAGGGTCGAATTGGTATATAAAAAAATTTAAAAGCAAAAGGATATAGAAGAGTAGAAAATGAGACATATGATTTATAGTGGTTTGGGTATAATCGACCTTACGTCCACTCCTCAATTCTTTGCAATTGGGTGTTCCACTAACTTCAACGGTGTTTCTAAGCTCACACCTAACTTTTACACTTTGTGTTTTCAAGGCTCACATAACAACCTTTACACTATGTGTTTTTAAGGCTCACACAACAACCTTTACACTATGTATTTTTAAGGCTCACACAACAACCTCTCTTTAGTGTTTTTACAGGCTCACACTACAACCTTCACGATTGGTGTTTAATGCTCACACCCAAAAATCACTTAAAGAACATAAAATATTAAATAGCAAAATTGAAAGAGTTTTGGGTTACAAATTAATGAATTATCTTCCATTTACATCTGTTTGGTGAGGTGTTTATAGTCTTTACCTACCAAAGAGAAGTTACAATAAAACTGGTAGCAAATCTCCAAAGTATGCTAGACAGATTTTGCATTAAATACTTGTCAGGCTACATTCACGGTCGCTACTATTATTTCGCAGTCACGATTTTTCAATTTTCATATGGGAGCTCAAAATTGCTGCGAAAATCCCCATTTGTGTCTAACGACTAGTCCACATGTCATCTTCTCATTGGTTCACCTGGAAAATATAGTCATTGCCTTTCACCTGCTCACAAAAGTAGCGGTCGCAATTTTTCTTATACAGGGCACGACTTAGGACACAAATTCATTTGTCAAAATGTTCATCTTCTTCTTCATGAATCGTAGTCACTGCCCATAAGTTGTCATCGCGATTTTTGTCTTCCAATGGACACCTGGGACACATGTCATGATGTGGTTATGGACTTGATTCCTTCTTGAGTTACTTTGAAAGTCACGGTTGGGACTGAGATACGACACTCACCGCAAATTCATCTGTAACTTTGGCATTCCCATCTTTAGATGAATCGTAGCAGAGAAGTGGCCAACGAATTCACCTGTCCAATTTTCAACCTCTCTTATGTTAAGTAGCGGTCGTGATATTTAAAGTTACGGTCACAAAATTAGGAGACACTTTGCTTTCTTTAGAGATTATGAACTTCATCTAACTTCCAATTTATAGACTAACCAAAAACTGCAAAACAAAACTTAATTGAAACATTAGAATTGATCAATCTCTTTTGTCAAGATCAAAAGAGATCCAAGACTTAGGATTAACCATCCTAGTCCAACATAAATAACTATACTTAGAAAAATAAGTAATATAGTCTACAATTGATTGATTTTTTACAGCGGGCAACTATCTTTTGAACATTCTTTGTTCAAGTCCGTGAAGTCAACATTTATCCTTCATTTCCCATTTATTTTCCTAACCACCACAATATTTCCAATCAAGATATTTTGTTTTTTAATAATACATGCATTTTGGAGTTTGGATACTTCCTGTCCCATGACTTTCTACCTTTTAGGGCAAACCTCCTCTTTTTTTGGTTTATAGATTTTGTCATGGGATCCAAGTTTAATTTGTGATAGGCAACTGAGGGATAGATCCCTGGTATCTCTTCTACTTTAGAGGCAAACATCCCAATATTTTTCTGAATGATGTGAATTAGTCGTTCAGTTGCTAGTTGGCTCATATCTGCACCATACTTAATTACTTTGTCAATGAAAATTTTAAGTCAATTAACTCACTAATTGGCTCTAAACACTCTTTCTACTCAGAATCAAGTGTATAGCCTTTGGATGGTTTTTCATTCTGTTAGAAAGCTAGATTGTTACACTCCATTACTGACTTCTGGTTCCCCTAAATTATTACTACTTCTTTAGGTGTAGGTATCTTTATGGTCAAACACCTTATGTTGTGAACTCCACCTATCTCATATAGGTATGGCTTGCCAAAAACACCGTTATATGGAAATTCTTCATCTATTATATGAAATAGAGTTCTTACTGTAAAGGTTAGGCTTGAATATTTGTCCATTTATACTAACAGAATGGTTATCCTTATGGACTTTAATTTTTTTTCTTTCCGCCTGACAAGGGATTACAGACCCTTGAAGGTTCATTAATACAACTCCCATGGCTTTCTATGCTTGTTATCTTAGTACATTTGTTATGCTACCACCATCTACCAATAGTCTTTTCACTAGATACTCATTGATTATTCTTCCTATCACTAACGCTTCATTGTGAGGGTCTTTTATGTGTTCATCATCTTTCAGATCAAACATTATTAATGATGTGGGGGTTTTCACCATCTATCACAAAAATGTATGATCGCTAGCATTTTCTTGTTAAACTGTTCGATGGTTCACCTCCCATTTATGACACTAATTATTCTTGTTAGAACCTTTCGAGGCGGTCATTTGTTCTTTGCTCGACATCATCTTCTTTAGCCCTTTTCCCTTTGTCATCATCTTTGACGAACTTACATAGGGCTCCTATTTGTATTAACCTCTTGACTTCTTTCTTAAGGTCCCAACATTGTTTGGTATCATGTCCATAATCTTCACGAACTTGCAAAATAAAGATTTGTATTTCTTGGCTACCTTGTTAAGGGTTCAACCTTCTAGAGTACTTTATGTTAGTCCCATTTTCCTTAATCCATAAAAAGATCTTACCTCTAATTTCATTGAGGGGTGTGAACTATGAATCTCATTACTCCTCCTTCTACTGAGGGAAAGGGTATAACTTTGAAGCGCACGATGGATAAAACTATCATGTCTTTTTTTCTAGTTTCAATGTTCACCATTCTTGTGTTTCTTCTCTCTTCCTCTCGACTAGAGAAATATACCTATAGGCTAAAAAAATTAGCTTAGAGTATGAATCAACTATCTTAGTATGAAGCTTATAATTAAATCGTCTAAAGATAGTTCCGCTTCTCATCGCCTCTACTGATGTCTCAACATTGATGTCTTCAATCTCCATTGCTTTGTTATTAAACCTGTCAATATATTTCAAAAGGATTTCACCTTCTCTCTGCTTATAAGATCTTAAGGAGCTTATTTTCTTTTATGAGGGATATTAATAGCGAACCATCTGAGAAAAGCTTCCTCTAACTCTATGAATGAACGGATGGAGCTGGCAAGTAGTCGAAAATGCCACCTTTGTGTTGTTTCAATTAGGGTGGTAGGGAAAACCTTATAAAGAATGACATTTAAGATGTCGTTCAATAACATGGTTGTTCCAAAGCTGAAAAGTTGTGTCCTGGGGTCTCCTGTTCCATTGCATGTCTATAAAGTAGGAAGTTTCCACTTGGTCGAGAACTTCTCCTCTATAATTTTCCACAATAGAGATGAAACCTCGAGAAATTTTTTAATGGAACCAAATTTAGCTTTTGACTATTCTTCCTCGGAGTCAGCTTCGTCCTTCAGGTTAATTTCAGTCCTCCTTTTGTCTTCAACTAATATTTTTGTCTTATTATCTTGTTGAATGTTCGAGGACCCTTATGGATTTAAGGGAGTAAAAGGTTCTTCGACCTGAGGCTTCATAGGTGATGAAGGGTTTAAGGTAGCCACATTAGCATTCAAGGCCCTAGTTACGTGTAGGGGTGAGCATTCGATCGGTTCGGTCAGTTCGATTCGATTTTTTTATCAAATTTTAATAAACTGAATTTTTTATATTTATAACAGAATCGAACCAAAATTTTTTAAAAACTGAATTAACTAAACCGATTAAACCAAAATTTATGTGTATAGAAACTGAACCGAACAGATTTTATAAAAATTCGATTTGGTTCAGTTTGTTTCAATTAAATTACATGTATTTTAAATTTGGTTTGATTCAAATTGGTTTGATTTATTTATTACTTCGATTAGTTCAGTTTTTTCAGTTTTTTCGATTTTCTATCTAAAAAATCGAATTGAAAATCGCAAACCGAATGTTTTTAAAATTTTAACCAAACAAACAAATTTTAATAAAAGATCAAACCGAATCAAACCAAACCAGATTGGTTCGATCAATTTTTTCAGCTCAGTTCAGTTTTGCTCACCCCTAGTTACATGTCCATTGAAGGAGTCCAGGGTTATTTTCATAGTTCTCGCTAGGGTCTCTTAAAATTGAGTCAAGGCATTATTGACAACTATATTTGCTATCTGAACCATAGGATTAGTTAAATGGTATGATGGTGTATAGTCGAAAGAGTTTTCTTCCTCTTGAAAGGGGTTAGCTGCATTTCTAGAATGACTGGTCATTCTCTATTTAGAATCAAAAGGTGTAAGTTTGTAAAAAAAAGGTGTATTGAACAATAACGGTAAAAACTTGAAGAAAGATGAGTGATGAAAACAAAGTTGCTTCCCACAAATGAAGCCAATTGATGACCCTTTGATCTTAAATGGGATGAACGACCTATAAAGATGGGCAAACGTAAGTTTAGGGAGGTTAAGTGTCCAACAGCTAGGGGCGATTTCATGATTCAATTTTAATGGGGGCAAATTTTACTTTTAAAAAATACATAAGTAATATGATAACAATTGCAAAGAGAAAAAAAGTTATTCACTATTCAACTAAAAAAAAGAAAACATAATTAAAACTTACTTTGAAAGCTTTTAAATTTAAATATAACTCTAAGTTTCCAATGGATCTTGTTTTTGGATTGAGCACCTGTAAATAATAATATCAAACTCAAATCTTAAATTAGAAATTCTAATATATTTAGATAAAAAGATAACAATTAACCTTAAGATAATTATTTTTTACGTGGCCTCATATTTTGATAACGTTGCATAATTTTTTTATTATCTATACTATTGAAAATGTCCTTCTCAATATATGTGACTAAGCAATCATTCATCCAAGAATCACTCATTCTATTGCATAGTCAATTTTTCACTATCTCCATTGCTAAGAATACCCTTTCAACTAATGTGGTAGCAATTAATAAGATCAAAGCTAATTTCACAAGCAAGCACACTAAATGATACACAACATCCTTCTTTAATTCAATTAATTTCTGAGTAAGATCGCTAATCCCTTTTAGTTTTGAAAATCAATTATTCGATCTCATGTCAATAATATAATTATCAAGTTGGTTGCCAAAAGTAACAAGCTCCACTTTTGAGAAATTAAAAGGATAAAATTCAGCAAGACAAACTAACTTTCGCTTATCAAAAGCATAAAAAGGTCACTTGGATTTAAGCATGCTACACAAAAGAAGTAACTCATTATTGACCTCAGTAAAGCAATTGTTAAGCTCTTGTACTTGCCTATCAATCATGGTATAAAATAATTTAACTCGATAATGATGCAAATTTGTCATTTCTTGAGCATTTCAACATGATCTTCCTCTTGTTTTAAAAGTATCACCCATATTTGGAATGACAATATTACGTTTCTTACAAAAAGAAGAAACTCCACTAAATAAAAAGTCTCACCCATCATCTCCCATCATTTAGAGGCATTGTTTGGGCACTTTATTCAAAGAAAATGCATTAATAATGTCTTGTTCTTTTTTTTTTTTTGGCAATGCTTGAGATAATTCATTTGTTATCCCTAAGATACTTTTCATCAAATGCAAGTTCAACACAATTTCATATGGTTGAATGGAGCCAAGAAGAGCATATGCTTCACCTTTTTGCTCAAAATTTGTAACTTCCTTAACAATTATTTCGAGAACATCAACAACAGAATCAAACATCACAATTAAGCTTGCTAAAGATCCATAATGTGAACCTTAATGTGTGTCTCCATGTCTTTGAAGATAATTTTTTTTTTATATATATAAATCTTGACTACTTGATATTTCACCATTTTTAAACACTTCAATAACTTTTTTGAGTTGTTTCTCAAAAAGAAGGTCTTGCCTTTTACAAGAAGTTCCAACCAAATTCAACAAGCTTGAGACAATATTAAATAATAAAAGAATTTGCACATGACCTTTTGTTTATCACTAAAAGTGCTCATTGCAATTGGTTAGCAAAATAATGAACATAAAATGCATAACAATTTTCTTTCATGATTAAAGTTTTGAAACCATTAATTGTACCTTGCATATTGCTAGCTCCATGATAGCCTTGTCCACAAAAAGATGATAAGCTCAATC
>CATIWR010357969.1:0-99495 GCA_949677035.1 Omphalea diandra
TATATATGTATAATTATATTTTAAAATGATATTTTATTATGTTGTAAAATCTTACGATTTTACGATCCGATTTTACGATTTCGATTTTAGGGTCCTCTACCGATTTTAGGGTAAAATCTCGATTTTGACAACCTTGGTATCATGGTTTTGAATGTTTGAATTATATCATTGATATTAGTACTCTGGATTTTAGTTTTTCTCTTTTATATATTTTCACAGTTGTAATCAGCCTAAGCAATAATTTACACTAGAAAATGATGGCACAATTTGTGTTCTTGAGTGTGTTAAGATGATGTAGGTTCCCTGGAATGTTGGAATTATACTATCCATGTAATATGTAATATTGCCTGTGTACAATATCCTAGGTCTTTCTGGAAATTCCTGTATCTCTACTCAATAAATAATGCTGAAATAAGATATTAATAATCACTGCCACAAACTTTTGCTGGTTTGTATTTTTGCTTGTGTCCACATACACACATGTTTTACTGGCACGTGTTCACTCATATGCTTTGCAATTGAGAAAGCAAGTGTTGCGTGTCTACCATCAAAGCTATGTATTTTTCTTGCTTTACTCTTTAAATTTGATCTCTATTTCATGGTTGTAAGATAGTTTTTAGCCCTCGCTTTGCTTGTAAATCAATTTCAATTCTATGATCTGCCATTTCTGTGGACTCTGAATACAGACAAGTTTCTAAAGCCAGTTGGCGCTTTTTTTTTGTCCATTTAGATTGGAGAAGAGCTTGGAGATATTTATGACTATGTGGCCCCATGTTTTCCTCCAAGGTTTGCTCTATGCCAATTCTTTTTCACTTTGTTAATTTACGGGTGAAGTTGCCAAACATCCTCTATTGATTTGTATTAGGCCAAATGAATTTATAAGCCCTATTCTCTGTCACAATGTGCAATTAGTCCCTCTATTTTTGAGAAAAAATTGTTCAATTCTCATCTTTTATTTTGGTGGCAAATATGCCCAATTCATCGTGAACAGGAATAATCTAAAATAAATTATTGCTGACAAAGCAAAAAGTAACGTTATTTCATATCTTTTTTTGGCTTATTTTCTCAAACGCTTGACTGTTTAGTATTTTAATAACACAATATTACAAGTAGAAAAGAAACAAATAGCACACCTTCTCTGCCCTCTCCCAGCTTGACCATTTTCAGATCTGCAACAAGCTTAATCCCCATTTGAACCAGCTATCTAATTTTAAATAGCCCCCCTCCTCCTACAGTTATTTAACTCCCATATGTTCCCATATTTTCTTCACTTTACCAGAAAATGTGCAAAAAAAGAGGGGGGGCGGGGAGGATAAGGCACAAACATGTATAGCCATTGGTCCATTTTTCTCAACTACTAAGATGATCCAAACACAGAGCCAGTGCACATAATATGGCCATGCAAATCAGTAAAATGAGTATGTTATATTCAAGTGAGGAAAAGAAGAGGACAGGGCCATGGATGTGTCAGTCTCCAATTTAGCGTTGGGAGCGAAGAACCCAGTCACAAGTCTTGGTTTAGGAACATTAACATAGAACTACAAGGTGCATATACCTACTTTATGCTGCTAAGGATTTTCAATTGGCTTTTGGGAGAAGAAAATGCTCACTAATTTGGTAAGTCTGCTTGATTGTTGCCTACAAGCAGTATCAATATGTCTCTGCCCTACTGTGATGGACTGTCTCATTCAGTGTGACAACAATGGGTTGTGTTGATTACTATGTGATTTTGACTTCTGATTTTGGAATTCATAGTGATGGTAGTAGTTAGGATACTATTAAAAGGTGTATATTAATGTTTTTTTAGCTTCATTAAAATCCTTTTCACTTAATCACAGCATGTATTTGGCCTATTTACTCCAAAACTAAAACTTGTCAGATTAAATTAAAAAAAATATAGGTACTTAACTGATAGCGGCACGTTTCACTAAAATACACAGGCTTTTAATGCATTTAGCTTTTATATTATTGCACTCACTAGTTACCTGAGGTGGAAGTCTTATTTTGCTAGTGAACTATTGGTCTCATACTACTGTTTATCCTAGAAATGCTTCTGCAGTGGGGTATAGAAATTTAGTAAGGCAAGTGAAATGATTGATTTCATTTTCACGGCCGACGATATGAACAGAATGTTCTATTAACATTTTCTTATCCCAGAAATAGGGGTGAGAGAGAGATGGTTGTGTTCTGTTCACAGCCAACAATATGAACGGAATGTTCCATTAACATTCTCTTATCCCAGAAATAGGGTTGAAAGAGAGATGGTTGCATACTGTGGTTAAACATCTTTTTTTTCCCCACCATAATCTTTGCTCTCCATTTAAAAATCCTAACTGTTATTTGCCTTCTTTAAAGGACCATGCAAGTGAACCTTCTTTCAGAATCCCTATTTTAGACGAGTTTTACCTTTCCTGTTTTAAATAAAGAACTACTGACCCATTTATTTAAAAAAGAAAACACAAATTTTAAAGTTTTTTGTTCCCCATTTTGAGCATTATCTAATAGTTAATTTTAAATCATAACTAGCACTATTATTACCTTTATTAGTAAATTATGACTAGAAAATCATAATTTTTTAAGATATTGAAACTATTGTTGCCTGTGTATTTATTTGAAATTATATTAAAATATAAAGTTCAGTAATTTTCTTCTTGTTATAAAATTCACGGTGGTGGCAGTTTGGTACAGTCTAGTACAAGTTGATCCAGTCTAATACTGTGATCTGCATCTGCTACTGATACCATGTATCTCACTTAAAAAACATTCACTGTTGTAGTGGCTAAAAGGTTTTTTTTCGTCCATTAATTTGATCTTTGATATTGGCAGATATGAAATATTCCAACTGATGGTAAATCTGTATACTGAGAGGTTCATTCAGATGCTCAGATTGCTTAGTGATAGGGCAAATGAATTATCAAATATAGAGATTTTAAAGGTATCTTAACTGGTCCCTAATGTTTCCTTTTCCTTTCTTACTACCTGACATTGATAACTGCACATATGGTTGTAGATGAGAGACATTTATTGCTATGTTATATTTATGGTTCAGTCATTAGTTAATTTGACACATTTTGATGTGCATGAGCATTGCATTACCAAATATTACCATCACCTGCAAGAATGACAGCGAGATTTCATTCTGTAGAGAAGAAAGACAGAGTATGAAACATTATGAGAACCGGTAGTTCTTAGGTTGACAAATTCAACATATAAAAATTGATACTATTGTATGTTTTTAGTGATAGGATAAACCAATTGTAGGTTTATGTTTTTTGTCAAGGAAGATCATTCAATGATGACTGTTGCCCAAAGATTTCTATCTTTGGAATGAAACTGTAATATATCATTATTTATCATGGTAACATGATTATTTGATGATTGATTTTGCATTAAATTTCTCTACTGTTCTAAAAACTTATTGATTTGGAATCATAGGAGGATTTGTGGATGTCATTGATGAGTTCATTTTCTTTGTCAATATTATATTGCTAGCACCATATATATATATATATACAATCCCTGCTGCTGAGCTTCTAGCATCAGCATCCATGAGGCCAACCCAAGGATTCCTTCACCATCTAGGTTTGATGGACTGATCATGGAAGTTCTGTTCTATAAGCAGAATGCATTAGGTGTTTGCCAAGGGCAGCTTAAGTTTTAATATCATAATCATGTAACAAGTTGGAAATGTAGCTCATTAATGTTAACATTAACGTTTTCTGCATGAATGGTCTTACTAAATGTTTTGAGTAGTTTATGATTCTGACTGCTTACAACTAGGTAACCGGTTGGGTAGTCGAATACCAAGATAATTTGATTGGGCTTGGTGTTGACGAGTCTTTGGCTCAAGTATGTTCGGAGAGTGGTGCAATGGATCCCCTCATGAACTCATATGTTGAGAGAATGCAAGCTACAACAAGGGTAATGATATCACATCGTTTTAGTCCATTGTGGTGTTATATTGAATGTACATATAATTTAAGTTTAGACTACTTGTATTTCTCATTACTATTTGTCCTTCTCTACTCTAGAAATGGTACTTGAATATCCTGGAAGCTGATAAGGTACAACCACCAAAGAAAACGGAGGATGGAAAGCTGTACACTCCAGCTGCTGTTGATCTGTTCAGGATTCTGGGGGAGCAAGTTCAAATTGTTAGGGATAATAGCACAGATGTCATGCTATACAGGATTTCTTTGGCTCTTATTCAGGCAAGTATGGCTAGATTTCATGGAAACTAATTGTTATATTTTGGGATTAAGTTTCAAACCCATATCTGTATGTGTGATACCATAATTGTGCCACCTGACTGTTATTACTTTGTCTATGTTATTATAAGGACTTTTGTTCAGAACCCATAGGGGGAAGGATGTTTTTTATGTGTTAATATGAGAACTGCATTGATCAGGAAAAGAGAGACTAACATATGTATTTCATATGCATTGATCAGGAAAAGAGAGACTAACATATGTATTTCATATATACCATGCACTAGGATTGTGAATTTCTACCTTCAGCCTCAGTTTTTAAAATTTTTCCACTTTTGCTTTTTAGTACTCACTGTTTTATTTCTTTAGGTGATGATAGATTTTCAAGCAGCTGAAAGGAAGAGGCTCGAGGAACCTGCTTCTGATATTGGTTTGGAGCCTTTATGTGCAATGGTTTGTGGATGCTTTCTAGTCATATAATTTTGAGCAAGTGATTCTTCAGTTTTGAATGCAAACTTTCACTTGCCTTAAGTTTTGTATTAAAAAAATCATTGACAGACAAACAATAATCTGCGCTGCTATGACCTTGCAATGGAGCTTAGCAACAGCACCATTGAAGCACTTCCACAAAACTATGCTGAGCAGGTTATGCTTCGTTTGCCCCTTTTTTTCTATTTCTATCTTTTCTCAATACATTTTCCAACATTGAGAATATGGGTGGCAACATGAATGTATGCTTGGTTTTTGGGAAAGGCATTTTTTTTTTTTTTGGGGGGGGGGGAGGCGGGGGAGGAGGAGGAGGAGGGGAATTAGAAGGGAAAAAAAATTGAAGGGATAGAAGTAGGTGGGAGGGATCATAAAGTGAAGGCCATGATTCCTGATTGTTGAGATGGAAAAGAAGGTGATGCAATGGTTTAATTTTGGTTTTGTTTTGGTTATCTAAATCCTCAATTTGTTAGAGAACCTGGATTTTTTATTTTATATTTCATTTTAAGTTATCATTGACAAATACAGTTCATGCTTCAGTTGATTTAAATATTGTAACCCACTAAAACAGGCCCGAAACATTTTAGGCCAGTTTCTGCAATTTTTAAAAGTTAAGAAACGTGTTTCCTATTTGGAAACATGTTTGTTTGATTTGGATTTATATTACGCATTCCCGCAGACCGACCCAAATCAACCCTTAAACAGCTCCTTTCTACCTTCTTCTCTTCTTCGATTGAATCAAATGGACAACGATCGGTGATGCTGACACACTGGCAAAGGTGACTGCAGCTTGCAGCGGCAGCTTTCAATGGCAACAGTGACTGAAATTAGGACATTTTTTATATTATTATTTCTTGATCTTGTGGGTTCTGATCTGGTTGCTGGATTTATTAATCTTGTTGTTTCTTGATCTTGCTATGGTGTTTTTTTTTTTCTTTTTGTTGGGTATGATTTTTTCAGATTTTAGTTTTTTCTTTCCTTTTCCAGAATTTCCCTCTACTGCTCCTTTTTTCTTTTGATATGACAGTTTACTTGCAATTGAGAATAAATCATTCATATTGATTGTATCTGTATTTCTTTGAGAAAAAATCATGCAGATTGACCCAAATTAAAACTTTTTTCTTTGATATGATACTCTGGTTGTTAGTTCTGTAAAATGCAAGAGATCTCTGCATGATTATTTGGTTTGATAGTTCCATTAGTGAGAGCCATATGATAAACATTCTTTAATAGTATTTTTTTAGTCAAATTTGATGATTAAAAGTAAAATTTGCTTCAACACACACACAAATACATCTCTATATTTATGAGTTTCCCATATTTCATTTCCTATAATTTTAGAAAATATTGTTTTTCCATATCCATTTCTTCGTTTCCGTTTACATGGAGTTTTAGTATTTGGCTTTCGGCTTACTTAAAACAATGTTGTGGTCTAGGGCTTGGAAGGATTCAATGTTTTAAGGTCAGGGAAGATACTTGCAAAGGTATAAATCTTTTTGTTATCTCGTTTTAAAAGTGGGATCATTTTTACTTTCTCAGGTTAATTTTGAAGATACTTGCAAAGGTTTCCTGGAGGTTGCAAAGGTATGAAGCTTAATAATGTTTCCTTCTCTCTCAACTTTTCTTTTCTCAATTTCCTCTTTGGGCTTCTTATATCCCAACTTACTTTTGGGCACGGGTCATGTGTGACATTGACATTGTTTATGAACACTATTTATCCTGGTTCAATTACATGCCTCACTGTTGAATGCAAATTAACTTTATGATGGCTTGATGATGCCAAACACCTTTGTAGATGTCCTGTGCATGATTTCTTAGTTTGAGCCTTGGTCAGAATGTTGCATTTTTTGCGGGGGGAAATGTTTTCTTTTTAGGATTTTGGTCCAAATCTTTGATTAATAGAGTGGTTATTAATTTTTTTTTATTATTATCATTGTCTTCTAGGTGATGGGGTTATTTTGTATTTATTTTAGGGTTTGGAGATGGTAGAGATGTTGATTAAGGAATTTTGGTTACCTCCCTGATTTCCTACATAAATCTGCTTGCAAAATATGGATTGCACAATATTCTCCTGGAAAAGGAGCTATTAACTTCTTTCGAGCTCCGCTTCTGGTCATCACCAATGTCAATCATATTATTAATGTGCATTAAGCATTAATCTTCTTTGGTCCTAGTAGAGGAACCAGTTTGCTGATCATGCTACGCTGTTAATCTAGAGTCTTCAATGTTGTTTTGATTTACTTTACAATTAGATATCCATAATAGAGTTAAATTGTTAGGAAGCATAAGGGTTGCATGTGCATCTGTATGTTTGTACCCCCCCTCTCTCCCCTTTTGGGCTCTCCTTGTGTTCTGATGCTTTCCGGTGCTATGATTAGAGAAGTCCAACTCTAATGCAGCAACTGCATTAGTGTAGCTTGGAGTTTGGTCATTGCAAGTCTTTTTTTTCTACTATATTCATTATACCTATATCGTTATAGGTAGTCAGTTGTGTAGCGTACATAATGAGTATCTTTATTTTTGAAGAGAAACATCAAACGCATAACTTAACTACTTGATATGGCAGGAAGCTGTGTACCTAACTGTTAGGGTTATCTTCGAAGATCCTGGAGTGCAGGAGTTGCTTGTTAAGCTTTATCAAAAAGGTAAAATAATTTTGACTTCTAGCGATCTTCTAGCATATATATTTTCCACAAATGTTGAGAGTATAGCTAAAGCAATTCTTTTGTTGCTTTCGATTTGCATGTTTTGAATCTGAGTGAGTTTTTCCGTTTATGTTTCAGACTGGTCTGAAGGACAGGTCACAGAGTACCTAGTTGCAACATTTGGAGACTACTTTACAGATGTGAAGATGTAAGTCAAATTTCTTTTGATTTTTGCTGATCCCTATCAGCCAAATGTTTTAATATTGATTTTTACAGCGGTTACAACATAATACGTAACAGCTATAATGTGTTTTGTAACGATATCCTTTTCAATAGAGAAATGTAGGGGGCTGTTTGGAAAACTAAGCTTGTTTTCTAAAAAATAACTCCAAAAAAATTAGAAAACAGGGTTTGTTGTTTGGTGAGAAAAATTTTCTAATTAAAGAAATGGATAAGAGTTTTCCAAACCTCCTCAATTATATGAAGTTTTGGAAAACACTTCAAACATGTTTTCTGAATTTGCTTTGTAACAAGGCCAGATGGAAAACATTGAGTTTTCCAATTATTGGCTTCTTGTGTTTGGTTTTGAAACCCAGCACTCACCTATTCTTTTGTTTTTATTTTTGTTTTTGTTGTTATTGTTTCTATTCAACTATACTATGATATGGTATGTGAATGGTTTATCATGAAACAATATTTAGATCAGTTGGTTAATGTCATAAATTTAATGCTTTGAGTTATGGGTTCAAATCCCATCATTTACACTTTTTTACTCTTTTTCTTTTAGACATTATATTTTAAATCTTTATAATTAGTATTAATTAAATTTATATTTATTTATAATGTTTGATTTTTTTGGGTAATTGACACTCAATCTTTCTCATATTTTGCTCCAATCTCTTTATTGGTGTTGTAGATTACAAAAATATCAAAAACTTCAGATTATATGGTTTATTTGAAAAAATAGAAAATAGAGCAAGTAAACATGATTTTGAGTTTTCTTATTTTCTATTAAGAAAATTGAAAATCAGAATAGAAAACTGAAAAATGAAAACTAGAAAATGTTTTCTACAACTAAACAGAGCTTTATCCTCTCACTGTTGCTTTAAATGATTCTTTAATTGCTATCTTAATTGAAATGTGGCATTTTTTTATTTTTAAATTGTATTTTTATGCTTTTAATTAAATATCTGTTATAAGTCATTAAAATTTGAGTATCTGACTTCTTTCATACAAAAGTTTTGACGGGTTTTGTGCAATAATTGTTAATTCACTTTTTAATTGAAATATTTTCAATTTTCATATTTTTGAAATTAATAAAATGATATAAGTATTTCTACCATATTTAGTTTTGATGTTGAAAATATTATTAAGGTTCCATTTGTTTGGCAAAAAAATATTTTTCTGGAAAATATTTTTCACATTTTCTGATATTTAGCATGCTCAAGAAATTAGTCAATAAAAAATATTTTTTCAGTCAATAAAAAAAGTCATTTTTTAGATTTTGACAAATTTATCCAAATAAAAAATGAATTATATACAATTATCAGTGTAGTAATGTTTGTGGTCTAAATTTTATTAGTCTTACAAATCAAAATAAAATAAATATTTCTCTAATATATTCCAAATACCAAAGAATATTTTCCTTAGAAAATATTTTTCATAGACAATTTATTTTTCATGAAATACATGGAGCCTACCTTTCATTTTTCTTAAAATATCTATTATAGAATTAACTTCAGTCATATTTTGATTTTTTAAAAAAGATTGAAAATATTGTCAGCAGGCACCTCTACAGTATAAGTGCAACCACAATTTAAAACCTTAATGTCAGCCACCCTTCTTTTGCACCTCTCTTTATTTCGAAGAATAAATTAATTAAGAGAGTTTGAAACTAGTTCTTGAATATTTTCAGCTTAGATTTATGTCCATGGATAATTTAAAAGTTGCATTCTTGTATTCTCACACTGAATCAGCTTGGTGGAGCCACTTGCAAAGTCGTGTTACCTTGTGGTCTTTTAGCATAATGCAATCCATCCACTTGCAAAGTCATGTTACCTTGTAGTCATAGACTGAATGCAATCCATTTGACATGCCTCCAAATTACATTTGATTATTGGCACTTTCAGGATTCATTGCAAAATAGAATCTAAATTATTGATGTTGGAGAACCAATTTAAATTCCCTTCATAATTCTTGTTTGCTGGTTTGAACTAGAACAGCTATTCTTGTTGTTTTAATTTTTGATGATTAAGGTATATCGAAGAAAGATCATTTAGGAGATTTGTTGAAGCTTGCCTGGAGGAGACAGTTGTGGTTTACATTGATCATCTTCTGACCCAGGTTCTTTTACTTCTAAACTATGAAATTGGATCTTTTCCTGCCCACATTTTTCTGTGCGTCTTTGATTTTTCATGATGGATCATCCTTAATGTGGTTCTGATTATTGTAGAGAAACTACATTAAGGAAGAAACTATCGAACGGATGAGGCTCGATGAAGAGGTTATTATGGACTTTTTCAGGGAGTACATAAGTGTTTCTGTAAGTGCTGCTCTTCTTTTTTTCAAAGGAAAAAAAAAAAAAAAAAGACCTGACCTTTTCTCAGTATTATATACAAAAGTAATTTCTATTTAGATGTACATTGTTTGTTTGTTCTTTTATTTATTTATTATTTTGTCTCTGTAACATTAATTTTCTTCGGCCTTTGTTTCAGAAAGTAGAAAGTAGAGTCAGGATACTGAGCGATTTGAGAGAACTTGCATCAGCAGAGAGCTTGGATACCTTCACGCTCATATATACAAATATTCTTGAACATCAACCTGACTGTCCGGTAAAAATTATTGCCATTCTTTCTTTCCTTTTTTTTTTTTTTTTTTCCCTGGAGTGTGTGTGTATCAGGGGCAGGCTCTATTTGGTGAAAACCGAAAAAACCGACAGAACCAAACTGGTTTGGTTCGTTTAAATTTAATTTTGGTTTAGCTTGGTTTCTTTATAAAAAATTTTGGTTAATTCGGTTTGGTACAATTTTTAGATAAAAAAATTTGATTGAACCAAACCAATCGAATTTATTTAAAATTAAATTAAATTAGTTTGAACTTATATTGAATTAAATCAAAATGATTGAATCCTATTCAAAATTCATTGTCTACATTATTATATAAAAATCTATTAAAAACATATTATTATATTAAAAATATTTTAAATATATTATAAGAATTATTGTTTAAATTAAAAATATTTTTTTAAAATTTGGTTTAAACCAAACTGAACCATAAGTAAACCAAATCAAATCGGTTCGGTTCGGTTTATATTTTTTAAAATTCAGTCTTCGGTTTTTTCACTTCCGTTCGGTTTGAACTGAATTCCCACCACTAGTTTGAGTGTATGAATCTATTGGTCTGAATAGTAATTATTTTAATTGAGACCTGCTTATGTGTAATGGAAATAGCAGTTCATTATGATGGGCGAAATAGTAATTCAGTTCTATAGTAATTTACTTCAATTTCTGTTGCTCTGTTACATTATCTCAAACTTTCTGAAGGTTTCTGCCTACAATAACCTATTATGTTACTACATTTTTCCTCCCCTGCAGCCTGATGTTGTTGACAAGCTTGTTGGACTGCGCGAAGGCATACCACGAAAGGATGCAAAAGAGGTATCAGACCACAAAGACAACCTAAACAGATAAAAAGCAAGCATTTCTTATGGTGTATTGGGATGTGATTGGGAATCATATAGACTGGGTTTATGCACAATCATCGTCCTCAATATGAAATGGCATTTATATTTTCCCTTTTTCTTGTTCTTTTTAAGTGGCATTGCTCATTGGAGATATAGCTACTTCAATTAGTCAATCATTTTTAGGAGCAATAAAAATTCTGATAACTTCTGCCATAAGTCTCTGGAAATTAAGTGCATGTCATCCTTCTTACAGGTTTTACAAGAGTGCAAGGAAATTTATGAGAATTCACTTGTGGATGGAAACCCCCCGAGGACAGGTTTTGTTTTCCCAAAAGTGAAGTGCTTACAATCTTCCAAAGGATCTCTCTGGCGAAAGCTTACTTAGTTCAACTGCCAATGTCAATATGCTGCACAGCTGCTGTAAATTTTTTACTCTATTCAAGTCCATCATATAGATTGATGCATGCGTTTTTCTTTAATGTGTCTATTGTTGATATTGTATATTACCTTCAGCCTATATCCATACCAATTTTGTAATTATTTGTTTCTTGCTAATTAATTCAGTTATCACGGAGAGTAATTTTTGTTGATTGAAAACAATGGGAAGTAGGATTCTTAGAAACAGAAGAAAGGATATCAGTGACATCATCCTCCATGTTTGCTGTTTATCTAAGACAGCATCAAGCAAATGCGGAAAGCTGAGTTTGTAGAAAGTAAGAGAACACTCAAAGCTGGGATAAGCACTAGATTTCAAGTTAGTTGAAAGGTCAGGAACATTTCAAGGTACATATTTTCTAGCTAAACCTGGTGCAATTTGCGACTTATGAGAGGGGAAGGGGGAAGGCCATCAGATGAGGCATTTGTAGAAAAATGGTTGCCAATTATCAGGTTAATGATATTAGATTGAATTCGTCAGCTTATTCACAATGAAGCAAAATTTGCATGGAAGCAGAACGTTTGGTTTCAGTACGAATGCCTTCGATTTTTGGGTCCAAAATTGCACTAGTTAAGAACTGGAAGAGCATTCCTTTCTCTTATCAGTCTCTCGACAGCCCGATCCAATGAGACTAACGACTGGACAATATTAAGCGACTAAGTCTTGCTGTAATGAAAAAAGAAGGATAATCTTTTCCTCAATGTCACCGCAATACATTAATTATTTACTCTAATCCTATCTCATAGTCTTTTATCTCAAGAATCGTTGTCCAGGACAGCTTTATCTGCCATTATTATATGCTTATAAAGCACTCAGTCAAAAAGGTTACTGTCAGAAGTAATCCAATAAGAAGCAGCAGAAAAATGAAAAACTTGTCCACATGTATAAATTTAACAAATAATAATTGAATTTAAAAAAGTATAATATTTTTGTAATAAAAAATAAAAGTAGTTATACTTATTTTCATTATAGTTATGGGTGGTTATTTGAATTGTCATTATTTATTTGTTAAGCGATTAAAAAAATTTTGCATTCTATTTAAGTAAATTATTGCCAAAATCATCGATGATCTGTTTTCAATTGTCAATTATTTTTGTTTTCTTTTAGATCAAATTGGGTTTAAACAATTCATCATAAACTGCCATCTTTATTCATTATTTTTCCAAAATATGATTAAAAATTTTTATCTTATTTGTGTAAGTTCATAAAATTTATTCACACACAATTATCATTTCCCTTGTATGAAAAAAATTTGGATGAGGGGGAAAAAAGATCTTACTACAATCCAAGAAGCAGCCAATGCCTCATGGGTTGCATTGATTTATGCATTTTGTTCACACTAATCTTGTCACTGGAGAGGAATTTAAGGAACTGGGATATAAGAAACAGCCATTAGAGAAACAGAATATATCGAAAGAAAATGCACAGATTTTATTAATTCTGTTGGGGGGAATGCTTCTTACCTGCCCCACTTTACTAATATATTAAAAATTACTTATCATAATAATAATTTAAAGCTCAGTCTATTTAGTAGGGATCAAGACTATTATTTATTCAACAATCTCTGCATATAAAGCCATGCATTTCTTTTCCCTCCTACCTCAACGGCCGACGAAAGAATGGAAAACCTCTCTCCATTGCTATACAGGAACCCTAAAAGGACCTCCAGGCAATCCAGCAGATACCTTGGAGTCCGCCGCCGGCCGTGCGGAAGGTATGCTGCAGAGATACGAAATCCATGTACTAAAGAAAGACACTGGCTAGGCACATTTGACACGCCTGAGGAAGCTGCTATAGCATATGATCTTTCTTCCATCTCTTTTAGTGGCATTGAAAGAGCTCGTACCAATTTTTACTACCCTTTCTTGGCGGTGCCATCTCCTCCGCCGGCAGTGCCACTACCTCCCCCACCACCAACGCCAGAAGAAGGAGAGGAGGAGCAACTTAGCACGGAGATTAATGGCACACAAGAAGATGATGAGTCTATGATGATTGCTTCAATCTTACAAAGTTTTTGTCAGTCCACTGACTGTTCTTTCAATCCATAGAGTCAGCATATATGCATATGTTTGCTCCCCTTTTCTAAAGACTAGTTTGTTGCTTGTTTTGTATCAGCATTAATAGTTTCTCAAACTTTCTTCAACTTTCTTTTCTTCGTTAGGACTAAGCCTAACTTAAAAAATCGGGATCCACCGCATAATCAATCGATCAATATATATATATATATATATATATATATATATATATATATATATATATAATTCTGATTTTAAAAAGGCCTAATGACCAAAAAAAACTCCAACCTTTTATCCGATTTTTAATTGCACTGAAAATTTGTAATTTTGTTAATTCTACCCTAATTTAGAGATATAGCGTTAATTATAACTGAAGTCAAAATTAAATTTAAGAAAAGTGGTTTTTAGACTGACTTAACATACACACAAGTATAAAACACATCGGATCCCACTAAACAATTAATACCATATTTAACTATGATCTAATACAAATAGGTTAAATTAACACATATGAATCTCATGTGCTGATGAGCTAAAGCTCATTGCATTATCTATTCCCCCCTCCGCATAGAGTCGAATTTGAGCAACAAGTTCATGGGGATGTGGATGATATACCCGAATAAGCAAAATTCGTTCACCCCAAAAAACAGCAGGAAGATCAATGTGATATACCCGAATACAGCTGAATTAGAGCAACAAGTTCATGGCTTTATGCGAAATAACCTCATAATTGAAATGGGTTTTATTCAAATCAGAGGATTTAATTGAGTTGAAGGTAGATTTGATAAAGGCAAAGTCTTCGAGCTGAGTTAGGGTTCTTGATCTACGAACAAGAAAAGGACAGAAATGGGTTTGAATGATGCGGGCGGTTGTTTCTTTAAGTGAATAGGGAGAATGAGAGTGAGAATTAGAAGCATAAAAATGGTGAAGAGAGGATTCAAGAGTGGCTATTCGTTGAAGAAGAGAAGAGAGAACAAACTGTATTTGTGGGTCCTCACCGAGCCCCACACCTAGGTGTTGAAAGTTTAGATTGTGGAGATTTTTCTGGATTTGAGATTTTAGAGCGTAGCAAGAGTAAACATTGGGTGGTTGGCACAGTCGTTGATGGAGAAAAGTAAGAGCTTGGCCTAGTGAGTCAATTGGTGAATGTTGTGGTAGTGTGGGTTGGCTGCAACAATGCTTGTACTGGCAGCTGCAGTTGCAGAAACAACAAGTGTTGACGGTGGCGGTGATTGGGGTAGGCTTTTGACAGTGGTGGTGATGGAGAAGATGATGAGACGCCATTCGTTTGGTAGCGTGCGAAAAAGGAGCAGCAGAAGGGACAAAATGTGAGTTTCTTACTTAGTACATAACTCAACTATAGTTAGTTAAAAAATAGTTTCTTAGTCAAGCAACCATCTGATGTGTACAAAATTTACTTGTGTGTATGCATGTCAGGTTGATTTAAAAATCACTTTCTCAAATTTAATTTTAATTTTATATATAATTGATATTATATCATTAAATTAGAGTATAATTGATGAAATTAAAAGTTTTGAGTGTAATTAAAATTTGAATTAAAGATTGAAGTATTTTTAGAAATTAGGCCTTTTAAAAATTATGTTAAATAATTTGTTGACAGAATTTTAGTTACACAAATAATAATAAGCTACAGTATTTTAAGAACTTCAGTACACATAAATATACAAACCCCTAATTAAGTTGTTCTTGATTTAGTAGTAACTACTTTTTTTTATATAAGTATAATGGTTAATTATTGGCGAAGAGGGGAATGTTAGATTTTTCACAATCGAATAAAGAAGGACATAATGGATTTATCAAATCTGAACATCAGATAATTAGGCATGAAAAATAAATTTCACCACAACGCACAAGGAGAAACTCAAATTTATGATAAACTTCATCATAATGCGTGAGGAGGAACTCGACAAGGAAGCCCTTATCCACCAGACCAAAAACCTGGTGATTGATTTAATGCTAATAGCCAACTGAACAATAAAATAAACATTCCAATTCCATCATTACGTAGTGGGATATATTGATGCCAGAGGTTCGTTCAGTGTCTGATAATTTACAATCATTTTATTTTCTTAATGCTATTGCTTAGAAGAAAATAAGGAAAATAACCGAGGAATTGGAATAATTTATGATTTAGTGGTACTGGAATCATATCTAGCTTTAATTAAATTAAAGTTTAATTTAAAGAAAGAAATAGTAAGTATTTCCATGAATTTTGACTTACTGGAAGCACTTTTAAGACAATAAGATTACCAATTCAAATATGACTAAAGTTAATTGGCTAAAATACTAAATAAATCATTAAATTCGTCTCAAAGTGATAATAAACAATAAAATAAACTTTTCATTAATTTTACTCTCGAACTTGTATTATTTCATCAAAATTACCCTCAATTTTATATTATATTATTATAAAAATTCGAAATATTAGTTGAAGAATACATTGATTTAGAAATGACAAGTGAACAGAGCGATCACTATCTCTTATTCTCTATCTCACTCTTTTGATAAAGAGATTTTTTCTTTTATTTCTATTTTTGCAGAGACTCCTCACCCCAGAGAATTTTTTGCAAGATGAATATTTTATTTTTTATTTTTTTAAAAATATAATTTATTAAATTATAAAATAAAAATTTTTAGCAATTCTTTTACAAACTATTATACTTCTATTTAACATATTTATCCTCATATCTACTGCAATTTGATGAACGAGTAAAATTATTACTCTACGAAAACATTGTTTTTTTCGTGTTGTTCAATTAACAAAATTTTATTGTCAAAATAAAGTTGTGTTTCTAGTATTCGAGAATTTAAAGATTTAGAGAAAGTTGAGTTTTTGTCGAAGTATATTTGAGTCCGATTTTCTTAAATTGCATCTATAACACGCATCTACTCAACTAGTATTTTGGAATTTTATGACAAAATAATACAAGATTAGAGGTAATTTTGATGAAAAATGATTTTTACAACAAAATAATACAAGTTCGGGGATAAATTTGATGAAAAAGTTTTATCATTTTATTGTTACTTTGAAATAAGTTCATGGGTTTAATTAATACTTTAACCAAAGTTAATTAGCTGAACATTCTTTAAAAAAAAATTAACTAGATTAAAAAAAATAGGGAAGCAAAAAATATTTAATTATGTTTATTTTTAATAATAGTGTTTCCTTTGGAATTGCAACATTTAGGGGGAAAAAATAATCAAAAGAGATGTCAATTGTGTGTGTGTGTGTGTGTGTATATATATATATATATATATATATATATAAGTCTAAGTGGTAGGATGTCTCTAATTGTTAGGTGCATGACTATAAAAAATAATTTTTTTATGAATACTAAACTGACTGAAAGAATAAACGTATTGAACGAAATTTAAAAACTTTTTATGGCTTACTAATTTTTAAATACTACAGCTCAACATGAAGGGTTAAGTAGCTGACAATTAAATGTGCTTCTAGCATTTATTATCAAAAAAAAAAAAATTTAAGTCGCCATCCATATGAAACTAAAAAAATTTGATGGGTTTTGTAGATAAATGAATATAGATGAGTGGAAGGCAATGTTATCATACTTTCATTTGACTTAATTGTTAAAAAAGTTTTGAATTTTAGCCTTTTTTAAATTTAATTTTTATTCATTTTTAATAAAAAAAAAAAAAGTGCTCAAACTTTTTTTTTTCTTAAATCTATTCTCAAACTAAAATTTGATTATCAAAAAATGGAAAAAAATCATTTTGATTCAAATATTCGATTAAATAAAAAAAAATAACTAAAAATCATATAAAATCTTATTTAATTTGATTTAGTTCACTTTTAATATATAAAATCTAACCAAATTAAATATAAATATTCTCTAAGTAATTAAAATTTAATTTATTATAAAATTTTATCATAAAATATCACTAATTCACAACTCAAAGTTCTCTATCTTTTTTCAAAATAATGCAATGATAAGTAAAATTTTTTTTTTACAAACTTATTTCTTATAAATAATCAAATTATCTCTTTATGTTAATGAGTTATTTTTGTAAAAAATAAATTTACTAAAAATATATAATAACTAAATATTAAAACTCAAAAAATTAAATAAAACTATATAAAGTGTTATTTAACTTTTATCTTTTATATCTTGTTTACCATTTATCTTTTATATAAATGGTATGTTTTTCACGTTTCCATATTGCAGCATTTTTATAATAATATAAAATTTAATAATTTTTGAATAATATTTTTTAATATTAAAAAATACTCCATTTTATGTTAAAAGTATATTATATGATATTAAAATTCAATCCACTTTAATTTTTTAGAATCTATTAATCTAATATTTAATATAAATATTTATTTATCATAAATTTAATCTTAATTATTTATTTATTTTAAAATTTAAATACAATAAATTAACTTTATATTTTTACATAGAAAAATATTTTATCTAATTTCTCTATTAAATGAGAATTAAATATTAAATTGTTATACATTTGTACTAATCTTCTATTAATGTCTTATTTTTTATTTTATTTTTATTTTTATTATTTGTGTGATTTGTTATTATTTAAGATATTTTAAAATAATGTTTACCTTAAGAAACAATTATTATCGATCATTAAATTCAGTCGACATGTTGACTGAACAAGATTCTTGGTTAACAAATTAACTACAAAGTTTCATTTAGCATTTGAAAAATTAAATTTCATTTTAATAATTTTATTCAAAGGAATTTAATTTTTTTATTTTTAAAATAATGGTATAATAGGAAAATTAAAAAAATAATTAATAATTTTATTAATTTAAAATTTATTCTAAACAAACAAATTCTATTAATAAAAATTAAATTTTTTTCCTTCTTGTTGCAATCGGAGGCTGTGTTTTTTTGGCTTGGATTCATAAATTAGTAGACTAACAAGACTGATAATACATGTGACGGAGAGACAGAGATCAGAGACTTCACTATAAGCACACAAAAAAAAAAAAAAACTCCCGAAAAAGAACAAAAAACAACCATAGAAAGGAAAATCTTTGCATATGTATATGATGGCCTTAGCTATAGCTATGGTAAAGCCATTCGAGATTAAAGAAAATTTGTGGATTTAAGAGGGACTAGAGTTGATCTGCAGACCACTTCGAGTGCTTACTGGTGGCCTTGGAGGCTTGGTAACAAGAACAGGATCGTCCTACAGTGTATATAAAATTAACCCATCAATATTAACCCTTTATCCATCAAATTTATTTCTTCCCTACTAAAACTAGTTAACACAGACAAGTAGAGGTTAGAAAGAGACAAACTGTTATTGACTTCGGAATCAGTGTCACTGAAGTTATCTTTATTACCAGTATGAGATTGCAAGTTTGAATCCAAAATCTAGCACACGTAAACGAGAAGAGAGAGACAGAGACAGAAACTTACAGTGGTTGAGGAGGGATCTATAAAAATAAAGCAAAGAATTTTATAAATGTAATTTAAATTCAATGGAAATTATAAATACTTGATACTCCAATTATGATTGTTCAAGTAGATCAAAAGACAAAATAAAATCTCTCTATATTTAGTGTCTTCTACTTTATACCAAAAGTAACATAAAATGTCAATAATATGATGGTATAATCATACACCCTTTTATAATAACTAGCCTAGAGACCCTAATTCAGATGTACTTTTAAATTATTTTCTATCATAAAGGAAACATATAACTATAATCAATACAAGCTGTGATTTTATCTAGAGTTTCATTATTATTCAACTACTTAATTTAAATAAATAGATTAATTTATTAATAAGTAGTTCACTTAAAGTCTCTTAAAAGAGACGTTTATAACATTCTCTCACTTGACCTACTTAAAAACCACTGTAGTTGGATACTATAACATGACCATGCGAAGAAAACTCTAGAAATACCTTTTCTTAAATGAAAATTTCATATAAGAATTGTAGTGGTCACATCTCTTGATATAGAAATATTTCCTTTCATATATTACTATATATAAAATTTTCAAAAGAGCAATCAATGAATTTACTTAATAAATGGTAATTTAATAGTCCATTTTGGGTCCTAACAATATTACTTATATGCACAAACAATATGTTCCTTATTTTGCAAAATGTAAATCAAAGTCTCAATTCAAGAAGCAAAACAAAGCTCAAAACTTTAATGACCCAACAAATCCTGTATGATCAACATGATCCTTATACTGGTTAAACGACAGTACTTTGGTCATAGAATCTGCAATCATGAGTTTTGTACTAATACGATGGATATCCACTCATGCTTCTTGACATAATCCCTAATGACAAGATATTTTATATTAATATACTTGTTGTGACTTTCACTCTTGTCATTTTTAGAGAAAAAGACTGTTGCAGAGTTGTCACAATATATCTTTAATAGTCTTTCTACTAAGTTGACAACTTTTAAACCAAAAACAAAATTTCTCAACCATAAGGCCTGTGATGTACCTTTAGAGCATGCAATAAATTTTCCTGCCATAGTGGATGAAACAACCATTGTCTGCTTGACACTTCTTTAAGATACAACTTCTCCAACAAAAAGAAAGATATATTCAGAAGTAGACTTTCTAGTATCCAAGCATCCATTAAAATTTGAATAATAATATCTAACCAATTTCAAATGGTCAGACTATCTATAAGTAAGCATATGATTTTTTATCCCTTACAAATATCTCATAACTTTTTAGTTGCTCTCCAATGATCCAAACTTGGATTACTTTGATATCTGCCAAGCATTCCTATTGCAAATATGATATCAGGTTTTGTACAGACTTGAGCATACATCAAGCTTCCCACTATGAATGCATATGGTACATCTTTCATCTCTTCCTTTTCCAATTCATTTTGTGGACATTGAGCTTGATTGAACTTATCCTTTTTAACAATGGTTGTTAATGTAGAAGAATAATGTTATATTCTAAATCTTTCCAAAACTTTGTTATTGTAGGTCTTTGAGATAAACCTAATATCCTTAAGAATTTATCTCTGTAAATCTCTATGTCAATGACATATGAGGCATCACCCATGTCCTTCATCTCAAAGTTTTAAAAAAGAAAGCATTTTGTTTGATGTAGCAAACCTAAGTCATTATTGGCTCATAGAATATCATCAACATACAAGACTAGGAAAATGAATTTACTCCCATAAACGTTAAGGTATATACATTGATCAACAATATTTTTAGTAAAATCAAATGAGGTTATAGTACTATGAAATTTTGCATACCATTAGTGAGATGTTTATTTTAGTCCATATATTGACTTTCTTAACTTACAAACCAAGTGACCATCTTAACATAAACCTTCAAGTTGTTTCATGTATACCTCTTCCTCAAGATCTTTATTCAGAAATGTTATTTTCATGTCCATTTGGTGTAACTCTGGCTTAAAATGAGCTGCAAGGCCATGATTATCCTAAATGAATCCTTCTTTGAAATTGAAGAAAAGGTTTCATGATATTCAATATCTTCCTTTTGAGTGAAACCTTTAGCTACTAGTCTAGTTTTATATTGTTCAATATTACCTAAGGAGTCCTTTTTGGTTTTATCAACCCACTTACAATTAATGGTTATTACTCCTTTTGGTAACTCAACGAGTTCCCATACTTTTTTTTTAGCCATAGATCCCATCTCTTCTTTCATGGCATCAAACTAAAGTTTGGAATTACTTCCACTCATGGCCTGCGAAAATGAACTAGGATAATCTTTTGGCCTAATATCAAAATCAGACTTTTGTAGACATACAATATAGTCGCTAGATATTGCTGACCTTTTTCTCTTAAGGATCTTCTCATTCCCACTCTCTGTTGTATTAGTTGTTCCTTATGAACTTATTCTTGATGTTCATTATGAACTTGCTCTTCAGGGAGTAATTATTCTTGAATTGGTTGTTCTTCAAAATTTAAATGGTCATTTTGAAGAACAACCAATTCCATACTTATTGTGAGATTTATTTTATGATCTTTCACTTCCTCAAATTCAATCTTTTGAGGAAAATCACTCCCACTAAATTAGAAATCCTCAAGAAATTTAGTGTTTCTAGCTTCAACAATTCTAAAAGAATGATTTGGACAATAAAATCTAAATTCTTTTAAGTTTACTACATATCCACTACTTGTCTTGGATCTAGTTTTTTTAATTTTGGATTATATACCCTTACTTCAACTAGGCATAGGTTTCCATTCTTTCCATAATTCAAATGGTGTTTTAGAAACAACCTACGATGGAACTCTATTTAAGATGTACACTATAGTTTTCAAAGCTTCACTCCAAAAGGATAAAGGCATATTAGTATAACTAATCATGTTTCTGACCATGTCCATAAGTGTACGGTTCCTTCTTTCAGCTATACTATTTTGTTATGGTGTACTAGGTATAGTATATTGACTAATTATACCATCTTCTTAAAGGAACTTAGTAAATGGACCCATCAATTGTCTCTTTTCTATGTACCATCCATAGTATTCCCCTCTTTTGTCTGACCTTACTATATTGATTTTCTTTTGTGTTTGTTTCGCTACTTCTGCTTTATATGTTTTAAAGACATCAAGGGCCTCTACTTTATCATTTAGAAGATAGAGATACATGTACCTTGTATGTTCCTCAATAAATGAAATAAAATATTTTTGCCTATTATGGCAAGGAATATTAAGTGGTCCACACACACACGTGTGTGTGATCTCAAAAATTTCAGAACTCCTTTTGGCACCTTTTTTGTACTCGTTGGTTTGCTTTCCCTCTATGCTACTCAAACAAGTACCTTAATCAGTAAAGTCAAGAGTTTTGAGAACTCCATTATTTACTAACCTTTTGACTCATTCTATAGAGATATGTCCTAATCTCTTATGTCATAAGCTAAATGAATTCTCATCATCGTGCATGTCTGAAAAATTGCTTTCGTAAATGGGGTCCAAATTAGATTTATATAAACCATCAACCAAATATCCAGTGCCAACAAAACTTTTATTTTTGAACATATGAAAAATATAGTCTTTAAAATTAAATCTAAAACCATGTTTAGCAAGTCTAGAAACTAAAGCTAAATTTCTTGAAAATGAAGGAACATAAAAAGTGTTTCCAATATCTAAAACAAAACCATTTTCTAAAACTAATCTAAAGGTTCCCACAGCTTTAACTTGTGAACACATCCGATTGCTTGAATAGATATATTGCTCACTTCCTATTGGCTTCCTTTAGCTAAAAAAGCCCTGCATGGTATTAACAATTTGAATTGTAGAACCAGAATCTATCCACCAAGTATTATTTGGAACATTAACCAAAAGAGACTCATAATACGCTAGGGATATGAACGTACCTTTCTTTTCAAGCCATTTCTTGTACTTGATACAGTCCTTCTTCATGTATCCCTTTTTCTTGTAAAAGAAGCTTGCATCTTTATTACCATATTTCTTCATTAGCACCTTTCCATCCTTCTTCCCTTTAGGAACACCTTTGCCATTTTTCTTGTTGTCATTTCCATGAGTCACAAGATTAGCACTTTCATGCTTCATATCAAGTTTCTCATGTTTTAGCGTTTCTTCCTCTTGCACACATATGGTCAAAAGTTCATCGACATACCAATCTTCTTATGTGTGTTATAGGATATTTTGAAAGGACTATACTCTATAGGCAAAGAGTTTAGTTGATATAGATAAACAAAGCATCAAAAAATATCAAGTTTCAAGGATTTAAGTTGAGCAACAATGTCTCTTATCCCAATAATGTGCTCACGCACTCCTTTAAAATTGTCAAATTTCATTCCTAAAAGTTTCTTCATAAGTGTGCTTGTTGATACCTTATTAGAAGCAACAAATTGTTCTTCATTTGCTTTCATGAGATCTTTGACATTCTCACATTTTGTGATTGAACCCCTAATACTATTGTTTACATGAGCCTTCAATCATACTCAAGTGATTGAATTTTTCTCATCGTTCACGTTGGGAAATCTGTAGTGGCATACTTGATTTCATGAGAACAAGTGGTGCATCCTCACGAAGCACCAAGTCAAGATCCATGCACCCAAGTGATAAAGGATTTGTTCTTTCCAGTCAGTAAAATTGTCACCACTTAGCATTGGAATATTAAAAGTATTCATTAAAGCAATAGGAAAAACAACATTAAACCAAGAAAACATAATAAATTTCATGCAATAAAGTCTGAAATTATTGGTAAAATCTATCCTTCAACATGCATGATTTCACTAATTCATATTCCAAAACTAGTTTCTGACGAATACAAAATAAATAATATATACTTGAGGGCCTAAAAATATTAATTTTGCATTAAAAAATTCATTACCTTATTACAATTAATTTAGAAGAACATAATTACCTTCCTTTGAATCAGATAATATTTTCTATAAATTAATTGTATATAGATATCATTTATTTTATAGTCTCAAATTTATACATGTATAACTATAAAAATACTTTATTACTTGGGATGTTGGGGCTATTTCCAAGATAAAAATAAAATGTAAAAATATGATATCTAATCAAATGAACAATTTAATATTTAATTTGTATAATTCTATATAAATCAAAGTATATACAATAACCAAAATATATTAATCTCAAATATGAGATGTCTAACAAATATGTAAATTTATTCATTAAGGTCACAAATACAACCAAAATAATAGATATACAAATAAATATCCCAAAAACTGATTGCAGACATCAAATGTTATGAGAATTCACAATAACCATAAAAACGATTGGACTATACTAGTAAACAAAATTAACTGCATACTGATCTGTTCAATTAAAAAAAGAAAAAATAAGTCTGTATGATGAATCTGTGTGATGAATCAATATGATATCTGGAAAGAGGTATAAACTAAGTCTTGTACATACCAAACGTTCTTGATTTATTAATCTCAAAAACCCGGTTCATGGGGTTGATTCGTTTATGAGAGAGGTTACAAAATTGTGACTATTTTTCGATTTAATAATGGTTAAAATGGGTTCATCTGATGCTGGCAAGTATATATATATTTTGTCCGTTTCAAAAACAATAAAACCCACATATTAAAATAAACCCAACATTGGCATGCCTAGGTTGGTCAGCATGTGCAAGTATATGGGAATCAGTCCTTTTTTGAACAGATGCATACTTGCGTTATATGCGTGATGAAAACTTTGGATAACAAACAAAACATCAATAAACTAGGATTAAATTTTTTGATAAGCATATTAAATGCAAAACGAATAAGATTGAAAGCAATTAAGTAATATCCAAATCCAATATTGAAAACAAAACTTGTTAACCCATATTTATACTGAATAACATGACTGAAGTATGGCTCTAATACTATTGTTGTAAAAATAAAACAAAAAACTTTATAAATGTAATTTAAATTCAGCCAAAGTTATAAATACTTGATGTTTCAACCATGATTGTTTAAGTAGATCAATAGGCACAAAATAAAATCTCTCCATATATAGTGTCTTCTAGCCTATACCAAAAGTAATATAAAATGCTAATAATTTGATGGTATAATCACATGCCATTTTATAGCGGTTAGGATAGGGACTCTAATTCAGATATACTTTTTAACTATTTTCCACCATCAAAAAAACATATAATTGTAATCAATAACAGTTATGATCAGTTTCATTATCATTCAACTACTTAATTTAAATAAATAGATTAATTTATCAATGAGTAGGTCGCTTAAAATCTCTTGAAAGAGCTGTGTATAACAGCATCAACAGGGTCTGTTGTTGTTTTAGAAGGTGGACATGACAGTGGTGGTTGAGTAGTTACTTCGCAGACTTTGCCATTATCATTCTGTTGTGAACATGGAGAATAGGTTGCGGCTTTGGTGGGTTTTTTTATTAAAGCCCAAACACTTGAGAAGAGCTCTAACAAGAAAGCAAGGACTCATATAAGAAATGTTGTAACCAACATTACTGTTTTCTTGTGTCATCGTAATTTCATCAATCTTCTTCATCTTCTTCCTCTGCTAGATCTTCTTCTTCTTCTTCTTAAATAACCCTCTTAAATGATTTGCTCGGTAGTTGCCAGTCTGCTTGTCTTATCTTTGCATGCTTCATTGAATACTCTATCATAGTATGATCTTTATCCCAAATAGCAACATAATGTTCAAGTGCCAAAATATGCCCCAACTTTAGTTTGTCTTCTATGTCCACAATAAGGTTATTTTGAGGACATTTCTAAATAAAAATATATTTTTTGAAATATATATATATATATATTTCTTGAGGAAGAGTCTTGATGGAGTTAGTAAATTATATTAATAATGTGTGTAGGTATAATAAGATACATGCCTCAAATTAAATTAAATAATAACAATATTTTTAAAATCAAACTGAAAATTGAATCTAATTCATTGATTGACTTTTGATTCAACCAATTCAATTGATTTAGTTTAATAGATCCTTTTTTAAAAAAATTAACATATATATATATATATATATATATGAAAATAATACTTAAAAATTAAAAAATATCATAGGATGATAAAGGAATTAAAAAAATTATTTTTAACATTTGAACTTTAAGTAAAATAATATAATGTTAGATTTTTAATTTTTTTTCGTAAAACAATATAGTTTTAAGTTTACTCGATTGTAACACCCGCTCGAACTTCTTTAGGAGTGTGAAATTATTAAGCATCAAAGAAAATGGATCCATGCAAAGCACTGGGACCTGATGGGTTAGCAGATTCTCTTTATACTAATTTTTGGAATATTATAAGAAGTGATGTGCTTAATGTTTGCCTTGATGTATTAAATGGAGGTCAATTTTCGTCTGGTTTTAATCATACCCATGTTGTCTTAATTCCAAAAGTTAATTCCCCAAAGTATATGACAAACTTGAGACCGATTAGTTTAGGCAATTTTATATATAAATTGTGCTCTAAAGTAGTGGTCAATAGGATGAAGCGTGTATTACTTGATTTGATCTCTGAGGCGTAGAGTGCATTCGTGCCTGAAAGATTGATTATGGATAAAATTTTGTTGGGTATAGAGGCTTTTCATGCATTAAAAACAAACCAAATGCGGAGTGGGTGTGTTCCGGGCACGAAGCTTGACACGTCAAAAGCTTATGACCAAGTGGAATGAGACTTTATTGATGTTGTTTTTCGGATGATGGGTTTTACGCCAGCATGGCCTGAGTTGAGTCTTAGATGTGTCTAATCGATAACATATTCAATTATTCTCAAAGGGGTAGCAGTTGGTGAGGTTGTTCCACGGAGGGGTATTAGACAGGGAAATCCATTGTCCCCGTGTTTTGTGTTGAGGCTTTATCTGGCATGTTGTCAATAGCTAGTCAGCAAGATTTGATTAGGGGCCTGCAATTAGCAATGGATGCTCCGCCATTGACGCATTTGTTATTTACTGATGATAGTTTGGTTTTCTCTAAAGCTACTGTGCAGAAGGTGACTGAGTTAATAGGATTCTTGTCTTTGTATGAGCAAAATGTGGACAAGTCTAATCCTTTTTGGCCAACTCAGTTTTTAATGTGAGGTGGACGCAATTTTGTGAGGCTTTGGGTATCAGTTCACCCAGTTTCTTTGGTTCCTATTTGGTCTTTTGTCTGTCATAGGGAAATCAAAGACGCGCACTTTTGGTTTCTTTAAAGATAAATTTCGTAAGAAGTTAGCTACTTAAAGTTAGAGTGATTTTTATGGCAGGCATGAGTGTTATGATCAATCGGTCGCTCAAGCACTTCCTTTGTTTACTATGAATGTATATCAAATCCTAATGTCGATAGAGGATTTGGTGGGCTGACACAAATAATCAAGGTAAAAGAATTCTTTGGGTTGCATGGGATACACTCTAGACCAAAAGAAGAGGGGGATTGGGTTTAAAAAGCTCAAGGAATTCGACTTAGCAGTGCTTACAAACCAATGTTGGCGACTGATAAAAAATAAGAATTCGCAAACAACTAGAGTTTTAAAACCCAAATATTATCCAGATTTTAGTATTTTGCAAGCTACCTATAATGCTACTGCTAGTTACAGTTGGAAGAGCTTAGTACAAGCAATTCTTCTATTATGTCAAGGTTTGTTTTGGAATGTTGGTTATGGCACTCATATTTCTATTTGGAATGATCCTTGGATACTTGTGCCAATCCCTTCCAAACCAATCACTCCTAAACCTGCAGAAACACATTTAAAAAAGGTTAGTGATTTGATTATGCATTAATCATGGAACACGATAGTTATTAATCAGCTTTTTTGTACAAGAGATGCCAAGTTATTCACTGCCATTCCTCTAGCTAACACGATGACTTAGGATAGGTTGGGTTGTTTTTGCACAAAGGACGGACAATATTTAATGAAATCAGGCTATAAACCAATGATGTCAAATATCTGATCTAGTTAAGCTTCAAGCAGCAAGTCATTGTGGTTTTGGGCAGGATTATGGAAGCTTCAAATTCTGATATGACAAAAGATTTTCTTATGGAGTTTTACTCTGGTTTCATACCGACAAAGGAGAATCTTCAAAAGAAAAATGCGAATGTTGATCCGTTCTAGCTTTTATACGAAAGTATGTTTGAAACGGATGTCCATGAGTTTAAGGCTTGTGCTTGGGTAGAGAAGTGTTAGTCGACGTCTTTTTTTAGGCGAACTGTATTAGGCTTTCCTTGCTCGAGCATTATGGAGTGGTTGGATGGTGTTTTTGACAATCTGAATATTAATCAATGCTCACACTTTATGGCTATATTTTGGATGACATTTGGTGGTCTCGCAACAATAAGGTATGGGAAAATTTAGTGATTGATTCGCAGTTGCTGTCACCTGTGCAATGATGGGCATTATGATTTTGTCAAATTAGGTTAAGCAAAACGGTAGAGCTCTTTTGGTTTAGAACCACGGAAGTGTGGCTACTTAGACACGTCCTCCTATAGTCACGTTCAAACTTAATTGTGATGTAGTGGTTGATCTTGAAGCCAGAAAAGGGACAATAGGGGGAGTCATATGTGATCATATGGGTGTTGTTAAGGCATCTATGGCTACTCCATTTGATTGTAATGTGATCTCAGAACTTTAAGCAGCTGTAACATAATTAGAGGAGCTCACATGGATGCATGCTTCTGCATGGCTTTGTTTGTTGATTGAAGTTGATTGATACAAAAGCATTTGAAGTGGGATAGATATGACACATAGTTAGGTATAGTTCTTAATAATATTAGGGATCTTTTGGTTGAAGGGATGAGTGTTAATCAAAAAAGAGAGACCAATGTCATTGCTCATTGCATAGCTAAAGGTGCTAAGGATTGTCTTAGGCAAGCATTATGGATTGGTGGAGTTCCGGTCTATGCCATTAAAACTCTTTCAAAGATGTATTAAGCTCTTTTTCTAGTTTTTCTAGTTAATGAATGTTATATTTTCTCAAAAAAAAAAAAGTTGATTCTATTTTTTATTTTAATTAACTTCTTTATTTTAATCAATTTAATTGATCACTTTTAATTTTTAATCAAATTAAATTATTAATTAATTTTAAATTTTATTTACTCAACTGATCGCACTAATAGATTTAATATAGTGCATGAACATGTGTGGATGGATATACAAAGTGTACAACAATAAGCTAAACGAAGACACTATTAATAGTCAAAACCTATATTCAATTAATTATGCAATTAATTAACCATTGGATGCAGGAAATTCTATCTCAGCCGTCAATGCGTCAGGCGACAATACACTATTTATGGGCACGTTTTGCTTCTTGACGTGAACTTGGTAAGCTTGCCAGAAAAGATAAAATTTTAATTTTTTATCCCTCAGTGCGATGGCATTACACGTTTTAACCCATAAAATTTTTAATTGATGAGTTGAAAGTTATTTATTATTAGAAATAAATCACAAAGTTAATAATTGAATTATAATTCTGTGTAACAATGAAAGGATTGTTGATTTGTGGTGAATGTACCAAACCATGAAATAAATTAATTGTGAAGGTAAGAAGTTGGTTGGTTAAGGCGATTCTGGTTTATCTAATTTTGACATGAATAATTTGGATTCAAGGCTTATTTAGATAGAATTGAATCTGGTCATTTTGAATTATAGATATAATCAATTCATTAGGTGAAGATTGTAGAAAAATTTTAGTTAAACTTTCATATTTTAGGTTCTGATCTAATCATTTAAAATTTAAATTGTACAAAAAAATACTTACAAATTTGAAAGCAATGTAGATTGACTCATTTAAAAACACTCAATTGGGTGAATTTGCAAATTTAGAAAATTTTAACAGACAGTAAAGGTTAAATAGTAAATGATTTGAGATGGCTCATTTTGGATGTGTTTTTTTTACGTGTATGGAAGTGAAAATAATTTAGGGAATGATACATTGAAATAGTAATAAAAATTTGTTTTATGTTTCAGTAAATAATGTACAAAAAAATAAAAAAAATAGAGGTTTATGAAAATGTATTTGAAAAGAAATATTAAATATGAATAAAAGAGGACTTTTTTAACAGATACATTAAATTTGATGGTACGAATGTATGAAATACATTATATAAATAGGAGATAAGATTAGTTTTTGTAAAATTGAATATGTTGATGCAACACTCAGCTGATTGATTGATGGTCAGCTATTAAAGTTATTTGAATGATCAGATTTGATTTATTTAATATTAAAAAAAATTAATGAAATATCATTAAGATAGCCAAAAAAAATTAAAATAATATGATAAAATAAAATTATAATGATGGTATCCAAAAATATAAGAATAATTTTGAAAACCATGTTAGAAGTGATCGAATTGGTTGGTGATTCTATACTTAATTTAATTGATGCAATAAATCAATCCAGCTTGATTTTTCAAGGATTTAAAAAGATTATGAGCATGGTAGAATTGCAAGTTATAAAGTAATTGATTGAACAATTAAAGAATAGGCATGCATCATTAATAAATCAATGACATCTGTTATGATGGTCAATAAATGAATAGCAAAAAGAAAATCAATAAGGCATAAAACTGCAAAGTGCAATTAATTAAATGTCGATAATATATAGTTGGACAAAATGGATTAAATATCTTATTTCCTTTATTGTACTTGTCAAACATATATGCTCACAATTCTTTATCTAAAATCAAATTGAAACGTTGTTACATATAATGGATTATTTCATTTCCTTTTATTTATTAACTTCAATATTATCAAATAAATTTTTTCGTTAAACCATCAATTTCGACATCACGTTTAATATATCTAGTCTTTCCATTTAAAAAAAAAAATCTTATTGTCATATTTTATATGGTATTTTTATTATATTACAATAAATATATCACATAAATGATTTTTTTCATCCTTTTCAATTAAATATTATATAAATAATGAAATTAATAAATCAAT
Organism: Omphalea diandra; assembly: GCA_949677035.1. Taxonomy (NCBI): domain Eukaryota; kingdom Viridiplantae; phylum Streptophyta; class Magnoliopsida; order Malpighiales; family Euphorbiaceae; genus Omphalea; species Omphalea diandra. The sequence goes on from CATIWR010357969.1 coordinate 30,835, forward strand.
TATGTAATTTTACATTTTATGACACATAATACAATTTACATCTAATTATATAAGAGTACTATACAAATATAATAATTTTCTTCCTCTCAAAATCATGTTATTTTACATTTATGAGACTTAATACTTATTATAATTAATAATATATGAATTTATATTCCTCTAAATTATATATAATTTATAAAAAGCAAAACAATTGTTTGCAGAAGTTACAACTATTTATACTTCCCTTATAATTTATTAGACTCTTTAAAAAAGTACAAATAGTTGAAACCTAAATCAAATATATTTGCACTTTTTTTGAAATTTTTTATATTGTCCTAAGAGAATGCAAATGGTTGGATCCAGTTGCAAAATGTATACAAAATATTAATTTAGACCATATTGACCTTTACATATAACAATGAGGATCAGATTCATCTTTTAACTAAAGTATGAGGATCATATTTTAGTTTATTACACATCTAATTGTAGAGACTCAACATGGACACCATTTTCATTTTTGGAGGTAAATTTCGTTCGTTATCCCTCATCTTATAATTAATGCACTTCAAATCTATAGTCTATAATTTTTGCATGAAAGGTGAATATACTATACTTAGTTGATGAATTAAAAAAAATTAATGCTTGGCTAATTCAATTTTTCAGTCTATAATAAACCGTTATATGTACCAAAGGCTAATAATTCAGTTACGTACATTGACGTACCAAAGGTAATAAATATAGAATTTAAGAGGCATGACAAGTAATTCTATCAAGTCTACGTCTACTCTACAGGTAGTAACTCCTGCTCACGGCATCTTCTTTTTTTTTTTTTGGTCTTTCAGCACCTAATCTCATATTAAATTTTTTAAAATGGCTCTTAACTAAGATTTGCACCTTTTGTCTAATTAATAAAATAAATCTCTCTTAAAATATACACATAATTCCACTATCTGCCCTCTTGTGTCCATTCTAGTTACAACTTTATCATCATATTCAGATTACAGAAACTTGAAAACAATAGAAAACTCGCTCAATATTTGGATGATCATCGAATCGAATTAACTTAAGCCAACATTTGTCCAAGAAGACTTAATTCAGGACCTCGTGACCCTTTATATGACGTCTTCTAGTGTTGTCTATATGATTTTGTCATTGATATGGGATAAAATCAGATCGGATCAATTAGTCAGATTAATAAAATTAAAAATTTGACAATGATTCAATTAAGTTTGGTGTTAAAAATCAATCGAACCAATTAATAAAAAATTAACTAATTGATTAATTCGATTTTCAATTTAATTTAAAAAACATTAAAGTGTAAACATGTAAGTAGCCAAACCCATGTTGGAAAGGCTGTGACTATGTATGAGGTAACAAATTATAGTGTAGAAGTAGTACTTGGTAAACTATATATGTCCTTGACAAATAATTGGTCATCATGATTCTTCCAACCATGAGCTTGTACAACTGAATGCAAGTTAGCACCAAATAAACATTGATTGTCCCTGCTGTTATGTGTATAATTACCTTCATACAATCATGTACCCAAAATTCATCACGCATGAAAGAAGCTTCATAAGAATTTAGAATTGATTTTCAATATTAATTAAAAAAGTATTTATATTTAGAAGGCTACGGTAAAGTTTTGATAAGAATTAGGTATATTGATAGTAGACCTTTAAATTTTGATAATTTCAACATCGCATCAGTGAAAATATAGCGACACAAATTAAATATTAAATAAATATAAAATATGATAAATTTTTTTTAAAGAAATTAAGCACACATCAGATTAAGAATATGTCTGACATGACAAGACATCATACTTACAAATAACTAAAAATTGAATTACATGATAATTACATAGCGCCACATTTATCAAAAAACCCAAGTTTGCTCGTTTATGTAATTAAGTTTTTTAGCTTCTCACGGTCTGTTTATTTTGTGAAAAATATTTTTGAATCAAAATATTTTTTTATTTTATGTCTTCAGAAAAAATAGTTAATAAAAAATATTTTTGAATTAAAAGAAAATTAAATCATTTTTTTTAAAAATGATTTTTTGTTTTGAAAATAAATAATTATTTTTTAAATTTTGATAAATTCATATAAATAAAAATAAATCACATATATACAAAGTATTTATTATCTTTGATTATTTTAATTATTGATACTTATCATTAATTATTGTCAGCCGTGGTGATTATCAGTGATAATGAGATCCAAAAAAATTATTTTTTAATGTATTTTTCTCATATAAATAATATAAATATAAATATAAAATATTGACAGTCTAAATTTTGTTATAATTTTATAAATCGAAAGAAAATTAATATTTTTTTATAATGTATTTCAGATAGTAGAAAAATATATTACAGAAAAATATTTTTTTAAAATAAATTATTTTTTGATAGCATAATATTTTCTTATTATATCATACACAATCAACTGGCAACAAAATTATTCAAGTTTTAAATTAATATAGAATAGTGGACAGACGTAGTTGCGCATAATAAAATTTTATCTACCCAGAGATCCTACTGAAAATTTATTGGCAAACTTGAAAAAGGGTGCTCCAATTTTAAAATTTTAATACCTAATTAATGGGATGAAGTGAACTATTATTGAAGTTACAAGTGGTGATTCCTTGTATTGATAGACATGCACTTTTATGTTGGAAGAAGAATCTTTGCAAATTTGAATTTTTAAGTATAATTTTAGAATAAGAAAAATTTAATCAATTGCTTTAAGAATAAGTTTGTGCCCACTTTTTGACACTTTATTTTGTTTTTTGCAATATTCTATTGCGAAACAATATGATTGAATAAAAGAAGATTAGTGGGCATAATCAAAGGGTCAATGGGCCAAAAGCATATTATTATTTTAAAAAATTAATCAAATCAAATAATGTCTTCCAAATAGTAGCAAAGAGTACAAGAGCCTCTGATCTTTTAGTCCAAATGTAAGTAAGTTGTAAGGTCTGAAAGGAACAAGATTTCGTCCTTCCTTTATTTATTTTTTTATTTTTGTGGGTTAGTGCAAAGTCCAAAAGAGAAGACACCACAACACAAGAGAAGGACCCCAGACCACCAAATAGGTGAACACGTGCAATGATCTGGAAGTGCACGTGCACTAGGCCATTTTCTTTGCCGGGTTTACACAGAATGAAAAGGTTGTGTCCTTTTATAGGGGGTAGGGTCCCTCCACCAATGCTTGGAGATGGTGATTTTTTGGGATTTTCCATAGCCTTCCCAACCAGATTCAGGATGTGGTCCTTTTTTTTTTTTTCTTTTTTTTAATTCTTTTTATAAATAAATAAATTATTAGTGCATTCCTTACAAAGAACCCAATTCAATAAAATATCCAAATTTAGTGGCCAGAATATCAACATAACTTTTTGAAAATTGCAAGCAAGTCAACTCCCTTTCATTTAAAAAAAAAAAAAAAACTTTCTATTTTGTCTCCCTCAAAATTTCTTATTTTTCTTCGTTTTGTTATGTTTCTCATCAATAAATATAAATTACCTTTGTTTTTATATATTTATTTTTTATTTAATGAGAGTTTTTATTTTTTATAAAAAATATAGCTTCTTTATATAAAAATAATTATTATTTCTTATTTAAGATTGATAATTAATATATTTATCATAATGATGGGTAAAAATATGTAATTCTTAATAAGTTCAAGCTTAATATTATTTGTGGCCCTAATTTACTTCCAGCCTCAAACCATGGCTCTGTATCATGCTATAAATTGATTAGAAGCATGGTCCCCTAGTCCTCATTTAATTGTAAACCAACAATTAGCCTGTGGGTTGTGAATTTTCAAAATGACATTTCTTACAAATTTTGAATTTAATTTTTTAATTGATTTTTACATGACATTCTCTTGACATATAAAATTATCAAGATTGATGAATCAATCTAATTTATTGATATGAATTACTTTTTAGTTTTATTTTTATTTTTTAATGTATAAATTCATCACGATAAATGATTTTTTGATTATTGCAATTTATTTGTATGCATTACTTTTTACTTTTATTTTTATGACTAAAACACCAATTCTTAAACTATAGTTTGCAATTGAATGGGTAATGGAAAAAATTTAAATTGAGATCACACTCACATATACATACACACACAAATTCAATTTAAAGAAAAAAAAAAGAATAAAATTGGAGGGTGGATGTATTTTTAATGTCTTTAGCCTTTTTTTTTTTTTTTTTTTGCTGTTGTTTTGTTTCCTTCTTTATTTTTGGATTTTTTAATGTTTTCTCATTGTTTTATTAATTTTTTCAATTAAATACTATGATATAATAAATATGTTGAATTTATGAAAGAATCTAGTTAATTTTGCTCGTGTACTTTTAAAATAAATTATATTGAATGGACAAGTGTATATAGTTTTTTTTTTAAAGAAAATCTCAACTATTACTATTCTTTTTTATTTTTATCTTTATTAGGAAATTTCATATTTAAACTTTTTTGATAAAGTAATAAGAATCTTGAATTTATGAATAAAAGATGTTTCTTAATTTTTAAATATATAATCTAATAAAATAAAATAATATATCAAAAACACAAAAACTTGTTACTTGCTTAACAATGAAAGCTATTTTCCAATTCCATTGATAGAGAAATATAAAATTTCTTATAATAAACAACTTTTTTAAAAAAAAATTCCAAGTGAACTGAATGATAGTATTTTAAAATTTCAAAGAATCAGTATCAAACCAAGAAAGACATATACATAATTGAATTGATCTGATATTCAAGAAAATTCAATTTGATGAATCAATTTCATTCATTTTGATACTAATATAAGTTAAAATTTTAAATATGTTCTTCACATTACTTTTAACAATTTAAATTGATAAAAGAAATCTCATAATTAAGTTAAAAAAACACACATACATATTGATAAACCTAAAAAATAATCTTTTACATTAATTTTAATTGTTATTAAGCTTTGAAGTAATAAAAATTTCAAATAGATATCTATGATCTACTAAGTAATACAATAGTACTATACATTTAAAAGTTAAAAGTCGATATTACAAATGAGATAACTACTATAAATCCACTTGATTGTATCACACTACATTAACTCGACTTTTAATTTTATAAATAATAGTATACATCTCTGTATTTTTCTTTATTATATTACTTTATCTTTCTATTAATGTTAATCAAATAAAAGAGTTAATAAATTTATTCTACAATTATAAAAAAATCGAAATTTTTCTTATTTTCTTCCTTATTATGTCAATCCTATTCCACCACCATTATCAATACCCTCCTCACCTCTATCTCTACCATCGCTCAAATCACCAAATATCTTTCTCATTTTCATCTTCTTCATCACCACTGTTATCATGACAACAAACATAAAGTCCTAGTTTTTCCTTTCGTATTCATATTGTCTTCCATTAAATTTAAGGATTGCATTTAGAATTTTTAACTTACTTTTCTATTTATTTATTCTTTTTTTTCTGCAAATCCAGACTTTCAAAAACTAAATGTACATCAAATTATAAAAATATTTAACCTTGAAAATATCATCTATTAAACATTATGAAGTCGATTGAGTGTGAAGAAAAGAAGAGAGTAGGGGGACTCGATAACATCCTCCACATTTTCAATCTATGTACATGTTATAGAAATATTAAGTGTACAACCAAATAAATACTCTACTTTTTAGAGATGGAGCATTGCAAACTTTTTGAGGCAAATATGGGCCAAAACATAAATATGGAAGTAATATGTCACTATTTGCATCTTTTTGTTAGTTTTTCAAACACAAGTAAGACAAATGATTTCCTTTAATAATCTAAACTAAAGAGAATTGATAATTAGATAAATGTCATTAACTTGAAGAAAAAGCTTCAAAAAGCTAAAAGCAAGCATCAAACCTGAAAAATCACCTTCTCCTATTAATTCCAAATTTCATCATCTTCATTTTCTTCTCGTGTAAATGAATTTCAACTAAAGCAAAATCAATTGAGAGAAAAATACACTTTGGCATAGCAAATTGGCATTTGCAATCTCATAGCTTATTGCATCTTAGGAGGACAAATGACAATGATGATGTCGTATGGACAAGAGTGTGATTTCAAGCATGATCAACCATGGTACAATGTGATTTCAATTAAGTCCTTGACTGATGATTCATCAGAAAACTCATTATTGATTGAAGTTTCTAATTGAAGGAATAGATCTAAGCAAAATGGTCTAGTGGTGGTTAGGTGGAGTCCAAACAAATGGATACAGTGGAAAATTATGAAAAAAAAAAGTGATAAAGCTTCACTTTTTTATTAACATATCAGTAAATAATATTGTGATTTTTTTGTCATCTATAATACTTAGATAAAATCTAATAAATTTAAAAATTATAATAGCCGGGTAAATTGCACTGGGGGTTACTTAATAGATTATTCTATTATGGTCACTTATAAAAAAAATTTGATTATTGAAGTATTATATTTGTGTAATTAATTTTATTGCAATCATTAGGGCTAATCTCAGGTGAATTAGCACAACTCCAGTGTTGGCCTGACAAACCGGTATTGTGTCATCAAGTAAACCCTCACTTCAGACACTAACATGACAAAAAGACTAAAATGCCTCTACTTGCACATTGTCTATTTTGCCCCCTCTTTCAACTGTAAACCCATCTCATTCATGAGCTCTCCTAAATTTCTCACTTCTCTCAACTCTCAATACTTTTGTCAAACACTTCTCTCTCAATTTATAAGTTGAATTTAAGGCAAAATTAGGGGAAATTTTGATCATTTTCCACTTTCTTTACCTCTCATTCATATTTTCAAAATCACATTATTTTTAGTAGGCAAAATTTTAAGGATTTGGAAGTAAAAAATTAAGGATTTAAAGTTGATGCAATGGATTGGGAAAAGAGGAACAACAATGCTGATACACCTGAATACAGTGAGTAAAAAATTTTTCTTCCCTATAAAATGTGCTAAGTAATGCATGTGATTTTGGGTGAAATATGGATGGGTTAATTGAAAATGAGAATTATGTAATGCCTGTGGTTTAGGGCTTTACTAATTGTTGTGCATGCGTATGAGATTTGATTTGTTATTAAATATTTATGGCTTTAGTGATGGTTGTGCATGCATTATTTGATTAAAATATGAAGTTTTATTTAGTTTGGGTTTAGGGTTTCTATACTGAATAAATAATAATTACTTGAATTTGTAATTGATTTGTTAGTTTTGGTTATTATATATTATTTAGTTTATAATAATATAATGTTGATTGTTGAATGATGGAGATATTGTTTTCTCTTTTTATATTTTAACATACATTTGTTTGTAAACCACTATTCTCTTATATATTTCTCCCAAACTGCCAAACTCTTATTATATTTTGTTTTGTTATTATTGTCCTCTATATGATATTGTAGTTTAGGGGATTGAATATTTTTGCATTCATTTGCATTATAGTGGACAACATTGGTCAATGGGGTATACGGGTGGTTCTGTAAGATACTTTGATTTTTGTTGTTATGATAAATTATCTATCTTAGAAATTAAGAGAATGGTAGAATAATATAATTTAATTGGTGAGATGAGCTTCAAATGGATGTTAACAAATGAAACCTATAGGGAGAGTTTAAAAATGTTAGAGATTAATAGTGATGTGCTAGAAATGGGGTTTAATGTAGAGAATATTAGAATTGGTCATATATTTATCACTCATTTGAAAGATAATATGCATGTTTTAGGGAACAAAATTCCACTGCTTGCTATTAAAACTCATAATTGGAAAGGGAAAGTGATAAATGAAAGGTGACTGAAGTTATTATGTCATCAGCTATTGATAGGCTTAGGGAGAAAAGTGGGAAACTTTTGGGTTTTAGAAGGGAGGTGAATGATAAGGGGAATGGGGAGTTTAACAAGGATGATTAGATTAATGATCCTTATACATATTTGAGATTAATTATGATTTTGAGAATGATGATGAGTTGTATGAGACTAATGTTGAGAAAGATATTAACTTATATATGCCTACAAGATCTTTTAGGAAGAAAAGTCAGAAGAATAAATAGAGAGAATTTTAAAAACTTTGATGAGTTTAAGATTAGGTTTAAACCTAATGATACTAAAAGATGTAGAGAAAAATGTTAAAAAAAAAAAAAAGGTATGGGTTTTACATGTCATGTCTACATGTGGTAAATGATCCTAACATAGTCTAAATAAAATTAGGTGTATTTACTCACCCATATTCTAAAGACCATAATATAAGACATGTGACCTCAAGTGGCTTGCTAAGATGTATTTAGAGACCTTTAGGCTTAATTTAGAGACCTTTAGGCTTAATCTAACTTGGAACTTGAATGGTTTCATTAAAATTGTTAAGGAGGCGCTCTAAATTAATGTCATTGAAATTAAGCTTAGAGAGTTAGGAATAGAGCAGTTAGCATTATAAATGGTGATGAAAGGACTAGTTTAGGAGATTAAAAGATTATAAGTTGTAGTTGTTGAGAACAAAGCATGGTAGTTCAATTCAGTTCTGGGAGGGTGATGATAGGATGTCCATAAGCATGTATGTCTATCTAGGCCCTTTAAAAGAATGTTTATCTAGGCCCTTTAAAAGAAGCATTCTTAGAGGTTTGAAAACCCATAATAATTATGGATGGGTGCTTTATAAAGGGTATGTATGGGGGTAATTATTGTCTGTTGTTAGAATAAAACTTTTATGTTAGACGGACAAAAGGTGAACTTGTTGTATATTTTTAATTACACTTTCAATTTGATATTTGCATATGTTATTTTATTTTTCTTTATAGGAATACATTACTTATTTGTTTAGGGTCTAATACTTGCTATGAATGAGTTATTTTCATGCATATGAAAAAATATTTTATGTTAGACATATTTATCTAATTTTAGGAAAGATTTTAAAGGGAAGGAGTTGAAGAATTTGTTGTGGAATGCTGATAGAGATAGCTATGAGAAGAAGTTTAGGTATGAAATTGATAAGATAGTTAAAGTAAATGAGGATGCTTGTAGGTATTTGAGAAACATTAGGCCCAAACACTAGACAAGTTTACACTTTAAGGCCCATTCCAATTGTGACCTATTACTCAACGATGCATGTGAATATTTTAATTCATACATTCTTGATGCTAGGGGGATAGGATAATTACCATGTTAGAGATGATAAGAACTAAATTGATGAAGATGTTGTGTACGAAGAGAGATATTATAAAGAAAGTTAAAGGTCCTTTGTGTCATAAAATAGAAAAGAAGTTAGATAAAATTAAAAAATGGAGCCATTGGTATGAGAATGTTTAGTCAGGGGGAACAAGTTTTAGGTTGTAGGTCCTGGTAGGCAATATGTAGCTGACAAAGAGGAGAAAACTTACAGTTGTAGAATATGGGACTTGAATGGATTCCTATGTTCACATGTTATATTTGCCCTTCATCTCAATAATGAAAGTTTAGAGGATTATGTCAATGAGAGTTATAATGTTGAAACTTATATGAAAATATATTTCTATTATATGAATCCAATTAATGGACTTGATTTGTAGCATATGAGTATTGAGAAGCTATTTCTGCCACTTGAGAAACCTAAGTCCGGAAAGGAAAAACAAGGAAAAGAAGGAGTCTAAAAAGTTTTAAAAGGCTTTGAATAAAGGAAAAACATATATATATATATATATATATATAAGAGTTGTGATAAGTTGTGGGAGATGTGGTAAAATTGGCCACAATGCCATAACTTGAAAAAAAGAAGTGCCTCATGGTCAATATCCCTCAATGAAGAAATGATCAGTTAAGTTGACTGTGACTATCTCTATCTTTTAATATTTATATAATGTTCTAATGTAATATATTTAAGTAAATATTGTTTGATGAACTCATCTCAATCATTTTAGGTAAGGTCTATTGCTAAAAAGAAAAAGACACAAGGTGAAACCTCTAATTCTGCTCAGCCATCCAATGCTAGCAGAGCTTACACTATCCAATTGATGCTTGATGTAACCTCTCATCCTCTTATTGATTTCAGTTTCATATATACATTGAATACTAATTATTTTATGAATGTTTTAAAAATAAGGTAGCAGCAAAGTGTTTAATAACACTATGTTTAATGACATTCCATACTCTGCAAACTTTGAGATTGAAGAACCTAACTTCAATTCCTAATCAAACATAAAACTTCCCCCTATGTCTCATAATCCTACATATCAATATGCATTCTCTTAGCCACAGAGGTACAAAAGTGATGATGTAGAGATGCTCATTCAAGCAATGCTTATTGATGATGATAATTAATACAATGCATGGGCTCAACAAGAGGTAAGCTACTTACATCTTATTTTTATATTTTTTTGATATTTTTAACAATGATGTCTTATTAAATTATGCAGGAAGTAAAAATAAAGAAATTTATGAAGCTAACTAAAATTGAAAAAAACAAGTCACGTGTAGCAAGTGAACCCACAAACCCATCACCGAAAACTTTAAACGACCAGTAAGGAAGTAGATACATGCTGCCAGCAATGTCACAGTAAAGAGGACCAAATAACAAGTTCATTTAAGGATCCTAGTTATCCTCCTAAACCTTTTACCAGACCTTGTAAGAAGGATAGTGCACTAATACCCTAAAACACCCTTGAAAACAAGAAGACCTTAAAGAAACTAGATGGAACAACAGTGAAGAACCTAGAGGCGACAATAGTGAATGAAGAAGATTGTAGTCTTAACACCCTGATTCATTACAGGAGCTAAAGGATAAAGAAGTATATAATGTGAATAGGCTATTTTGGATAGTTAAACTTATATGGTTTTTTGAATTTTGGCATTATCACATTATAAGTTGGTATATAATTTGAATAGCCATTTTTTTGTATCATTGAATTATTTCTACATTTTCTTTATTTTTGTTTATAGATATGGCAAATAAGGTTCAATGGTAATGATATTTCATTTTGTTATATAAATGCTTACATTAATATGGATTAGGTTTCAAATTATATGAAATACAAAATATTGATGTTTGATTATGACATCTTTTGTTATTATTGTTATTACATAAAAGCATTCAGAATTTAAGCTAAAAATTATTATTATTATTATTATTATTAATCTTTAGCTAACATTCTAACGTTCAACTATTATTATTACTAAGCTAATAAGTTATTACTAAGTTAATAAGTTATTACTAAATTAAAAAGTTATTAATAAGTTAATAACCTGTTACTAAGATAACAAGTTAATAAGTTATTACTAAATTAATAACTTTTAATTAATAATAATTATTATTACTAAGTCGAGATTTTGTTTTTGTAGTGTGTCTAACATGTTGTTGTTTCAGTATCTTGAAGTCCAACACAATATTTTTTTCATTATGATAAAGTTTAACCTATTAATAATAACAATGAAAATAACAAAAATATTACTAATAATATTCACAATAATCACATTTTTTATTAGGTCTATCAGTCAAAAAATTCAAACATTTGCATATTTTGACGATTATATCAAATTCTTTTAATTTTAACAAATTTAGTAAATTTTGCAAAGTTCTTAGCAATTATGGCTTTTGATATTTTGGTCAAAATTAGATGACATGACCTATGATGTGCAACTATGTAAGGTTGAATTTTAAGAAGAATGTGCTTAATATGTTCCATTAGTTTTAAAATTCAATCTTACATCTACGACATGTCATGGGCCATGTTATTTTATTTCGACTAAAATCTCAAATTGATCATAATTGATAAGAACTTTGCAAAATTAGTTAAATTTTTTAAATTAAAAGAATTGGATATAATCATAAAAACATGCAAAAGGTTTAAAATTTTAACCAATAGGCCTTTTCATTATATTAAATTCATTCTAAACACGCATACATCCAATTACATCTTACACATACAAACTAAAAAAGTTTTCAAATACCAAATCCTAGTTTTCTTTTCCCCAACTCTATTTAGCCATCATAATCTCCAACAACATTCCAATATAGAAACCATTATTACAACACAAATCCAACAACCTTTCCCCCTTTTCCCCTAAATTTCCTTGTTCCATCATCAAAACAAAACATCCTCAGTACTTGTTTCAACTTCACTTCTACATCTATCAAGCTCTTGCCTGCCAACAACTTTAAGCTCAATCTCCAAGTCTTTATGATTGCCAGCCCACTGCATCAATAGTATTTTTACTTCTTTTGCTCTATCAGTCATCAAAACTTCCTCTACTAGCCAAATATCATTCCATTTGAAGTATGTATAGTACATCCCAAGCCTTATTGCAAATGAAATATGTAAATCATATCCAATTTTTACAATTTCAATAATTAATTATAAAAATCACTTACCCCATAATTTTTATATCCAAAAAAGCTCCTCCTTGGATTCAGAGTCGTCCATAACGTCTTCAAAGTTGAATGACGACTATAATTGCGCGGAGAAAATCCAAGTCGCTTAATATTTAGGATAAAATTTAAGGTTTGAGCTAAGATTATGGGGTTGGGAATTTAGGGTTTGATTTATGGGTTGTGATTTGGGAATTTTATTTTCGATGGTATATTTAAGTAGGTAAAACAAGTTAACTTTGGTTTTTTTTTTTAACTTTATTTACAATAGAACGAAGAGGTAAAATAAACAATATGTAAGAGGGGACATTTTAGTCTTTTTTATCATGTTAGTGTCTAAAGTGAGGGTCCACATGCTAAGTAGCATCAATTTGCCAAGTTATCATCAGAGTTGCGCTAATTTGCCTAAGATTAGCACTAATGACTGTAATAAATTAGTTATGTAGATATAATACTTCAATAAACAATTTTTTTGTAAGTGATCATAAGAAAATGACCCATTAATTATGTGACCTCGAGTGCAATTTACCATATAAGAATTTATTTTAATTTTTTAAAGTTGGAGATCTTATGTTGAAAGGTCGAGAGAAGTTGAAGAAGAATAAAAATAAAACTAAGGATTGATCATTATTTCATCACAAGACTTACATTTGTTAATTTAATTTTATTTGGGCTTTATTTTTTTATTTATTAATTTATATTGATATTTGTTTAGCTTTGAAAGATTATATAAATATGTCTTTATAAGTTCTATTTGATATTTAGATAAGGGTGAAGGTTTGGTACATATTTATTATTTAATTTTTATTAATAATAGCTTTTAGTTTATTAAAAATCAAGAAAAAAAAATTACACTCACAAATTAATATATTTTAGGCTAAATTTAAGCTCAATTTTTCAAAATACGATTAGGCCAAACTTGGATTGAGGTTAATATTTAAGATTGAAGCTGAGCTTAGGATTGCCCTTAGTTTGACACATTTACAATCTTGCCTCAAAGCAATTAACATTATAAGAAATTGTAAATACCAATTACAAGTATAGAAATTAGAATGAATATGTGTATAACTAACTATAAAATAGTAATCAATAAGTCATACCAATAATATATACAAAAACAAGATCGAACTTTAACATTCCAAAGTCTATTTCGGCAATAACAAATCAAAGTCTAGTTTGGCAATAACAAATCAACAACTTTAGAATTTTAGGTAATTTTTGTATAATTGATCAACAAAGTATTGAAAACTACAAAAGCTAATAGAATGATATGCAATAAAATGATAAATTATTGCATATCAGTCAACTGTTTAATAGATTTCAATCTTTGTCTCAAATCTCTTAATGTTTTTAATTGTTTCTTTGAGAAGAATAGGCTTATTTCTACTTCTCAATCAACTTTGGTAGTAAAAGAGAAACTCAATAGTGGTTAAAACAGGAGAACTTCTATATTAGTTTAGAGTTCTTTCCCCAATGTTGAATGAAAACCAATAAGGAATTATAAATGATTGGATATCTAACACATTCTTAACAACTTTGAACAAAATATAGTACCTTGTTGTATTCACCCTCTACACCCTAAAAAATCAAAATCAAAATTAAACTTCTCTATATATTCTTTTAGATATCTATCTAGCTCAAAATTTGCAACAAAGTTCTATTCATTTTTGACATCTAGAAAATACTCATCAAACTCTTTTTATTCCACCATTTCTTCATCATTATCAATTAAAATATATTGCCTTGAAGGTTTTAACACCCATTTCTTCATCGTCATCATTTAAAATAGATTGCCTTGAAGGTTTTAACATTTACCATACTTGATTTCTTACTAAATGTCTTATGCTCATCCATTGATTAGTGTATTCAAGGCTCTAACCACCTTATTGATCAAGTATTTTACCTTATCTTCTCTATAGATATTTGTATTTCTCTTTCCGTAGTTCAACTTATACTTAGAATTCAACATAATTGCTATGAAAAATGTCATATTCATCTCATCTATTAAATCACAATAGTCATCACATTTAAGTGTTATTTATTTAGCCATCTCACTCAAGGAAGTGTTATTACCATACTAACAATTGTTCAATTTCTCAACAATCCTAACTATCTTAGTAAAATACAAGTTGGAACTATAATGTAATAATCCAGATAGCTTGTAAATTGTCTTATTAAAACTTTTTAAGCAATTTAATTAGCAACCTAGCAAATATTCTATCCTCCTTCATTACGCAAGTCATCACCAAATTTATTAAAAAAATTTAAATTCATGTTTGCCTAACTTATTAAAGGCCTTATTGTATGACAAAACATATTCCAACAAGATAAGTGAAAATTCATATTGTTACTAAAAATGACTTAAGTTCTATGTTACTTATCTTTCTTAAACATATCTATTAGTTGAGAATTGCTCTTATTATATTTCGCAATATCCCTAGTTCTCTTAATAGAATTTTAAGTAATGTTAGAGCCATCCTTCACAATCAATTGAATGATAAAAGCATCTCAAGCAAAAAAAGTTTCTCTATTTAAGACAAAAGATTTTTTCTTTAACTGTTGCAATAGTGTCATTACTTATTGACAATCTATATGATTTAAATTAGAATCCTTAGATCCCATTTTTTTTATAAAAATAATGAAGAAATGCTATATATTCTAATGATTGTGTCCATTTTAATTTTATATAAGACCCCATTAATTTACTATCTTATATAACATTTAATTTTTTTTACGATGATTTCTAATTGATCTAGTCTTAATTAAATTAATTTACCTTTGATACTTAAATACAATAAAACATTCTTTTTTATATTTTTCTTTGAAATATATCACCTAATTTCTTAATTGAAAATTAAATGTTTAAGTGCTCTATAATAATTTCCATTCAAACTCTTTCATGTCTCATAATTATAGTTAAAGAAGCTTTTATGGTTTTCTTTTCTTAAATTTATCTTTTTTCCTAGATTTTAATTATCTATTTGTCATTGTTTAATGATTTTAATATTTATTTTTCTTTTAAAAAGCAAATAAATCTTATTATTCAAACTTAGTGATAAAAAATTTTATTCTATTGATAATTTTAGTATATACTATTATATGGACTCCACTTTAAAAAATTTATAGATTTAGTTTTGTCATGCACAAAACCTACTTCCCTCCTTATTCTTCCATAAAAACATATTAGTATTCTTAATATTGACCCTCTGATGGCTCTTACTCATATAAAAGTTTAAAATTCTCTTATATATATGTGTGTGTGTGTATGTGTGTGTGTGTGTGTGTGTGTGTGTGTGTGTGTGTGTGTGTGTGTGTGTGTGTGTGTGTGTGTGTGTGTGTGTATTAGTGTTAATGAAATTAATTGTCAAATATAAATAGCTTACATTTTGTGTACTTATCTGTATATCACTTGTTAAAGATATTTTTTTGCTACTGAATTGTAAGACAAACTTAATCCCTTACTATGATGAACCTAAACGAGATATGAAAATCGGGGATAATTACTTCGGAAAATTTCACAAAATCTCTCCTCTTGAAAACCTAAAAGAAAGCATCTTATTTTTTATACTAATCATAGCCAATGCTTCTTCACAAATTTTTTGATCAAATATCTAACAACTCATATTAAGGTCTTTAGTTCACTAGCCATAATGCATGTGAATTGTTTTTACTTTTAAAATTCTCTTTAATAATACTTGCTTCAATCAAATCTTATTCTAATAAGGGTATGGATCTTATTGGAAGACTCATTTAAATGTTTTCTAAGCCCCAAACTCCTTATAGTTGAACTACATTTGTGTTTTGTTACATCAAATACATCCAAATCTATTAATTTCTTACTTTTACCTTCCTTGCGCTTCATGAAGTAAACTTGAAACCTATCCTTTTTTACCACTATGAGAAAAGGAACAGTTTCACATGAATTGCATTAAAATTAGTGACAACAAACTTAATTAACTGTTTGATATTATTGTTGATTTTTGAATTACAAGTTAAGTTAAAGCAAATCCAACTATATGAATACTAGACAGAGAACAGAGGTTAGGATACTTGCAAATGATTAATGATCCATCAAATGAGATGACATTGATGGTAGCACCAATTAGACGTGAGCAAAAATAGAATAAAAAAAAATCGATCAAATCGATCCAATTTTAGCTTTAGAAGTTTTGATTTTCGATTTCAGTTCGATGTTTTATATAAAAAACTAAAATTATTAATAAATCAAATAAATTTGAATCAAACCAATTAAATATATATATATATAATTTAATTAAATCAAATAAAATCAAAATTTTATAATTATGGTTCGGTTCAATTTATAGGTATATAAAATTTAGGTTGTTCGGTTCAATTTATTTAGTTTTCTTAAAAATGTTTATTTGATTCTATTTTAAAAATATAAAATTTAATTTATTTGATTATGATAAAAAAATCAAATCGAATAAATCAAACTGATTGAATGCTCTCCTCTAGCACCAGTTAATCACTATTCTTGTGATGATGGAATGGTGCTTTACTTTTAGTAGTTTTAATCATGTTTAACCCATATATGTTAAATGAACGAATGCTGAAATTTACTTACTATTTATCTTATATTAATTTCCTAATTCCCCTAATTGAATAAAAAGTGAAGAAAAATGAACAGTAAGAAAAACCAATTGAACTTACAGGTTTCTCCTGTTGAATTCCTAAATCAATCAATGATTTGTATCACTAGTCTAGAAAAGAAATCACCATAAAATTTTTTCTTGTTTATAACCTAGATCTTTATTTTTGCAAAGATAAAGTTATATATTGGGGGGCATTTCGAGAAAAAAAAACAATGTATAACTCTTTTATCTCTGCAAAAAGGAATATCTAGGTTGTGAACAAGAAAAGTTTTTCTAGTGATTTCTTTTTCCAGTTTTCCATTTAGAAAAGCAGTTTTAACATTCATTTGATGTAACTTTAAATCTAAACTTGCAACTATGACTAAAATCAAGCAAATAGAGGTAAATTTTATAATTGGGGAGAAAGTTTCCTCATAATCAATTCCCTCTTGTTATGTGTACCTTTTGGCGACAAGACGTGCCTTGTATCTTTCAATTGAACCATCAACCTTACGCTTGATTTGAGAACCCATTTTTTCCTAATCACTTAGCATCCATTAGGAAGATCAACCAATTCCCATACATTGTCCGATCTCATTGACTCCATCTCTTCTTCTATTGCTTTTAGCCACTTTTCCTTAGTGGAGCAAGCAAGAACTTCTTTAACATTCTTTAGCTCTTCATCATCTTGCATTATAATCATAAAAGGTTTCCCTATCAATAGGAAAATAACTTTTGGAACTAATCCTCAATTGTTAAGCCTAATTTGTGATTTTATAATAGATTTACATTTTATTTTGCTCCCATTTGAATGAGATTCGTTTGGTTATGCATTTTGTATATGCATTAAACGATTTGCAATAATCAAATAATCTTGTTCTCTACTCTCATAAAGAGATAAAGGTTAAGTAATCTCACCCTTAGTTGGAAAATCATTTTCTAGAAAGGTAGCATCCCAAGATTCAAACTTAGTTATACTCCTATATGGTTGTTCACCAATAAATACATATCCTTTAGAATGTTCAAAGTATCTTATAAATATACTTTTCTTTCCTCTTGGACCTAATTTTCCATGTTGATGAGCTTGTTCATGAACGTAGGTTGTGCAACCCCAAGGCCTTAAATTACTTAAATCAAGGCTTTCTTTTAGTCCATAGTCCATAAGCAGTGGAAGTTATCAATTTAAAGGGTCTTCTGTTAAGTATATAGGTAACGGTTAACAATGCATCACCCAAAAAATTGATAGGTAAATTATTGCCTTGGGCCATCATTGACCTAACCATTTCTAAAAGAGTTATATTTCTTCTTTTTGCTACTCCATTTTGTTGAGGAGTGCCTAGAATTGTTAACTGTTTATCTATTCCGTTTTCATCACATAATTGTTTAAACTTATCAAACAAATATTCACGTCCTCGATCAATTGTTAACATTTTGATCCTTTTATCAAGTTGATTCTCAACTAAATTAATATATTTTTTAAAGTGCTCAAAAACTTTAGACTTGTGAGAAATCAAATAAACATAATCAAAACATGTACAATCATCTATGAATGTGATGAAATAAAGACCTCCATGTTGGGCTCTTACATTCATTGGCCTACAAATATCAGAATGAATTAGTTGTAATGGAAATTCAACTCCAATTCTTTTATAAAATAGATTTCTAGCCATTTTTTTGCTAAATAATTTTCATATATTGATAGATTAACCTTTCAAATTTGACCAAACAAGCATTCTTTTGCTAATCTATCCATTTTTTGTTGTCCTATGTGACCTAGCCTAGCATGCCAAGTATTCACATCATTATTAGAAACATTTAAAGATGTGATAAGAGAAAAACTATTACTATTACAACATGGAACATTATCCACGTCCATTACAATAAAACCATCTAATAAATAACCAAATCCATAAAAGGTGTTTCCAAAGAAAACTTAAAGAAAAGTGCCAAAAAAGTTCAAAGCATATCAAAACTTCCTTAGAATAATTACAAAAACTAAATTTTGTCAAATGTTGGAGCAAATAAAACATCATGGAGAATTAAAGTTTGTCCACCTCGCATATTCAACTTACAGGTGCCAACTCCTTTAATTTTAACTCGAGAATTGTTTCTCATATAAAGCCATTTTAATCCATATGGGATTCGATGAAATTCTACGAACATGTCATAATCATTAGCTACATGGTCTGTGGTGCCTGAGTCTACAACCCATAGAGGATGAGGTTTAGTTTAAGTAAATAGAACTTGAAACATAAAAGGGCACTTTTAAAAACATAAGAAACTTTTGAAAGTGTTTCAAAAATTTATACCTTCTTTGGCTCATTACACTCATGAGCAAAGTGACTCTTTTTATCATAATTATAACTCTTGACCTTAGCGTTGTTCTTCTTAGGATGAGCCATATTACCTTTTGCCTTATTATCATTTCTATTTCTAGGATGGCCCCCTTTATGCCTTTTGGATCCTTTTTCTTGTACCCATCATATGACTTGTGTTTGAAGATCTTCCCATCTTTTAGGCTTGAGCTAGCCATATACGCATCAATATTAGGCCTTGATGCCTCAATACGATCTTTTTGTAGTTCCAAATGATGTGCAACATCATTAATATTCTTGATGCTTTCATTGTGAGTATGATGCACTTTCATATGCTCCCAATTATGAATAACAACCTGAACCTCTTGTTCATTGGTAAGAATGTGGCCAACTTCTTTCAATTCACTAATCATAATAGACATTTTCCTTAAGTGTTGTCTCATATTATGATTAGGATGTTTCTTATATGTATCAAACTTGACAGTGAGTTTTCTCAGTTTAGTGGCAGAAGCATCACCAAACTTTAATTTTAAAGCTTCCCACATATCTTTAGCATTATCATAGTCTTTGAACTCATGCATGAGATCATTCTCTATGCTGCTTAATAATGTAATGTGAGCCAGTGAATTCTTCTTCTTCTTCCAAACTTCATAAGTCTCACAGTCCTTACGATGTTGGGTCATATTGCCATCCTCAGGTTTGTCCAGGACATTATTCAAAACTTTAAGAGCCTCTTGCTCTTCCGAGACATATTGGATTTTCAAACTGTAGATTTCGTAATGATCCTAATTCAGTTTTTCACATTTGTTTAACTTGATAATGATATTCTTAGAAGTAGTAGCCATTTCACAAGATAATTCAATACAAAAACATATTTTCACATAATCAATTAATACCAATTTGTAGCAATGACTAGCATGGCACACATAAATTTTATCACAATTTTTAGATAAATTATTGATAATTTCACATATAGTATAGAATCAAAAGCTCACTAAGTTTCATAATCATTATCTACCATTATATGTTTAATCATCATTAATTTATCACATTGTTCAAAAATTTTATCATATTAATTATTTAGATAAATTTTTTTATTATTATCCTTTTCTTTTTATATTATATTTCACAAAGAAATCAATAATATATATATATATATATATATATATATATATATATATATAATGAATAAAATAAATAAATATTTCATATTTACTAAGAAAAGAAATATTTATATAAATAAGTCAATAATAAAAAAAACTACACCCATTGAAAATGAATAGGAATGGAACTAATGAACTTATCATAAAATTCCATAGGCAACTCATAATTGACATTACGTACTAATTTAAAATTTGGTCTTATTCACCTTCCACTACGAAACTTATAATCATTAGTGTAAAATTTGATACTATCAACTCCACATAATAAATATTTGAGTACAAATTTTACAGCAGATCTGTACTTTTTACGCCCAATTTTTAAATTCCAAGGATAATTAAGAATTCGCTTGTGGTGAAAATCAAATAAAACCAATCGTAAAACCATGTACTTATCATAGTCTGTTCTAAATTCACATTTCCAAACAATTTGTTGGATTCTTGCATGCACATCAATAATATAATTTACCAAAAATTCTAAACTTTAGGAATTAGCGTTATGATCCATACGCATTTTCTTGAATTCTTCAATCATTGTATTAACTTTTTCTCGATGTGCACTAATTCTAATCACATATGAAGTCCTATAAAGAGGAGCCATAATTTTTTTTGTAACAAATACAAAAAAATATCAATTAGTATATACAAAATATACTAATATATATATAAAAAAACTTAAATAAAGTAACAACACATCCTGACAGTTCAAAACTTGATCATCGCTAGTTTTATATTTTATCTTTTAATTAAATTTGTTTTCAATTGCTTTGAGAGATGTAACTCTCAATTTCCTTATTCATTTTAAATGTAAAAAAAATTGCATACTTTTATCTCAACTTGAATTCATGATCTTAAATATTCTATAATTTAAGTTATTTATCTTTAAAGTATGCCAAAAAAATATAAAAATATCTTTCATATATGGAAATTACTTGCTTACAAGAATATAAAATATAACACAAAAAAAAAAAAAAATCCAGTTATGAATATGTAACCATAAAACAGAAGAATTGACCGTATGAAATGGTCATATGCACAATAAGACTGCAATTCAAGGCCCCACAAGGGCATGACCATAAGCAAGGAATGGATGTTAGTAACTATGTCCACTACTAGTCTTTGAGAGAAAAAAAAAAAAAGGTTTTTCTTTTCCTCCTTTCAAAAAAAAAAAAAAAAAAACTAACGACATTAAATAACACAGTAAGAATAATAAACATTTTTGGGTTATGAACACTCAGGCACATGAACAATATCCAAATTGTGGTACAACAACCACAAACAAGTGTGCAAAAGAAATATGATAAGAAAAATACTTAGTATGGAAGTTTTTGTTTCCAGTCCAACAAAAAGACGGAAGCAGCAATCACAATAATAAACTATGACATTGCCAACAATCACTTCTCTGCTAGATTTCAACAATATCGTTTGCCTTTAATAATCAAACTTTGTTGATTATGTTGATGACCCATTTACGCAAAGCAATTCCCACAGCAAAAGAACAACAAAATTTGTCATATAAACAAATTAGATAATTAATAAATAACCATGAAAGAATATGGCAAAACTCAATTTATAGCAAATATTTCACATTCAATTCATAAATTTAGACTAGAATACAAGTCTAGATGCTCTGATACCAATGAAAAAAATGAAACCAATCGAATTTAAGAGTTTCTTTTATTGAATTTTCAAATCGATCAATGACTTATATCACTAATTTAAAAAAGAAATCACTAGAAATTTTTTTTCACAACTTAGATATTTTTTTTTGTAGAGATAAAATAGTTACACATAAATTTGTTTGTTAGTTTTTGTCTTTCTTCATGTATCGTATTGTACATTGTTTTTATATATATAATTATTATCAATGTTTATTATTGCAATAAGAGAATTCCACTATAACACATATTTTAGTTAATACAAATTTAATTAAGAGACAAATGAATCCAAATTGACCCATGGTCGACCAGGTGCATATTCTAATAAAAGGTTTTAAACTTGAAACAATGGAAAATGAAAGTTTGAACAAGCTCCACAATAGCAAAGAAAACATACCAACTAGACCCAACCCAACACCACCAATTTAGATTAAAAAATGATTAAAATGAAATACTTAAATAAAAATAAAGGTTAATTTAGACTTTGAGCGGCAATGAGAATTAAACAAGAAAAAAAATGAAAAAGGTGAGTATTGGGAAACAAATCTAGTTTCTAATAAATATGTGTTGAATGGATAACATGTCACAATCACAAAATCCTCTTACGCCGTTGGTTTTATTAGTATTTGCACCTCTTCCCTTTCTACTATTTAGAGTTGGATTTGGACACTTTACATTCCTTCCCCTTCCCTTTCCTTTCCTTTCCTTTCCTTGCGTCTCAACGCGAGTGTGATTGCTCTACAAACAAACACATTACTACAACACTTAATTGTGGAATAAAACAATAAAAATAAACCCACTTTAAAAAAAAACGTATACGTCATTATAGCTATTTGGACCGAATCTGACGTGGCAAAAATAATGATTATTAACCAAAAAAATAAGCGGTAGGCCCTACATTTTGACCGGCGAAGAGTGTTGTTACGGGTCACGTCACTTTCCACCACATAGCACCAATACGTTTTTTTTTTTTTTTTTGACTGCGTTTGGGCAGGGAAGCCAACGCAAGATTTATAATAATAATAGTAATAATAATTGTAGCGGTAAATAAATAGTATTAAAATATTTAAATTATTTATTTAAAAAAAAAAACACTCTTTTCTTTTCTGGTTTCAAGAGCTCAGACTCCAACACACACTTCAGTTATTAATAAGTGAAGCTTAAAAATGCGTAGTTTATTTCTTTTTCCAGTTTTCTTCTTCTTCTAATGCTACTACTACTAGTTAATAAAAGCAGAGCAGTGACAAAAATATTTTGAATTCTTCCTTTTTTTTTTTTTCGTTTGCTTTCTGTTTCTGTGTTATTTGTTTTTTTCGGAGCCCAGTTAATGAAAGTGAGAAAGGGATCAGAATGGGGTTTCTTGCTTTTGGGATGTGCCTAATTTAGGATGTAATGATGGGTTTCTTTTGAAGATTTTAGAAAGTTTAGGGTTTTGTTGGGTTTTTCTTCATGCTTCATTGCCTTACTGGGTGATGGTGAGGTGGGTTTTGGTGTGTTGTTGTTTGGATCTGAGGAGATTGAGAGGTTAAACTTTTGAAGGAGTGTGTGGGAGTGTTTGTTTAGTGGTGATGGGGAGGAAAGTTGGTGACTTTGTTTTTATATGGTTGATCTTGGTGTTGTTCGATCCATTATGGTTGGCTTTGGGTAATACGGAAGGTAAGGGCTTTTGTTTTTTTGGTGTTCTATTTTATTGCTGATTTCTATTCAGTAGTAATCTTTGGTTGAGTTTCTTTTCATTTTACAAAATTTTTTAGAGTTTGATCTTAATTTTCCTTGCTTTGTTGGAATGGCTTTTTATTCTTTCATGTTGTTAATTGTTTTTGGTGGTAAATAATGGCTGTTTGTTGTTCAGTACCGTTACTGCTGCGAGAATGGTTACTGCTGATCTTATTGAATTCTGCATTATTTGCTAGCTTTTATAGCCTTTCTTGCCCAATTTTTTATGTTAGGAAATTTGACGAGTTCAGCTCAGAAATAGTGGCTACTTAGTTCGTACTATTTATTGACTTGAAACCGAGGCTTTAGTCAAAATGGCTTTTGGGAAAGATGAGAAAATCTGTCTGTAAACTAAAATTTCCCCCACTTTTCTTTTGTCTCTTCAATTGCCTTTGTGGAATCATTCTTTATTTTGGTTAACGGTTTTTAGTGGCACATTATAAATTACATATCTGGCATTGAAGGTATGCTTTAGCAGACGTAATCAAATTGCAAAATGAGTTGGAGTTGTACGTTGTAGTCTACATGACTAATTTGTTTAACTCAAACTGTCTGCTGGAGAAACCCTTAGCCTGCATGCTATTTTATATTAACTGATTTCTTTTCTATTTTGCCTTTAATTTCTATAGATAGTTTGCCATGAATCATTAATTTAAATGAAACATTATTTGATCACATTCAACGTAAAAAATCTATCTTTGAGAATTGATGTTTCCAGAATTTATCGTGCTTTTGGGAACTATTGTGTTCTATTGGATTTGGTTGTCGTTGTTCATTCTTTGTCTGCTGTATGCTGTCTTAGTTTCGTTTTGTACTGTCATTTGCTAAGCGTCTCAATGACATAGGTGATGCCTTGCACAGCCTCAGAAGCAACTTGGTTGATCCTAACAATGTCCTGCAAAGTTGGGATCCTACCCTTGTCAATCCTTGCACATGGTTTCATGTTACATGCAACAATGATAACAGTGTTATAAGAGTGTAAGCTTCTTGCCCTTGGTATCCTCCAAATATACACAATATAAGTTACTTCAAGCGTACTCTTCTGCAACTTACTATATTATCGCTTCTTATTTCACAGGGATCTTGGTAATGCTGCTTTATCTGGTCAGCTTGTTCCACAACTTGGCCAGCTTAAAAACTTGCAATACTTGTAAGCTATTATCTTTGGTTTTAAAGTTTACATGCGTATTTTGTTTGTCAAATTGGTGTAGCAACAGTACAATGCACTAGTTTTCTAGTTTTTTTTGCAAGTGCGTGTGCCGTTGGTTCTCGCATCCTTGCTTCCCATTGGTGTTATGAAATGAGTTGACTAGTTTGGTAAAAAGAATCAATCTTTGGGGACACGATTTATAATTTTTTAAGTTCTAGCTTACTTTTGTTAGGTAAAAATTTTCAAGCATGTTCTTTCCCATGTTGTTCATAGAATCAAGTTTGGCACCTTTTGCTTTGAGAGATGAAAACAGTTTACTAGAATACCTAATTAGATTTGAAACAATCGAATACATGTCTGCAATATGTTGGCAAAATTTATATCTGAAAGCTAAACTGACTTAATGCAACATGTGTTAGGGAAAACAGAGAAGAAGCAAAATAAAATCTTCATCAACTTTTTCTTTGATCCCATTTGATCCATGTTTTGTATAGAGATGTTACAGAAGGTGTTGGATAACAATTGGTTTTGCCTGGTCCAATGAGTTTTCCATTTTTGGTGAGTTGGAAAGAAGCTTTTCAAGTGCAATGAAGTAGGACATTATACTGAAAGTTGCTTGTGGAACTGATAAAGACTCCAAGCATTTCCTTTCAAATGCACAGTTCTGTTTGTGGAACCAATAATGGTTATGTCATTGTCTCATGAAAACATCTAAATTGTAAGTTGGAAAGAAGCTTTTCAAGTGCAATGGAGTAGGACATTACACTGCAAGTTGCTTGTGGAACTGATAAACACTCCAAGCATTTCCTTTCAAATTCACAGTGCTGTTTGTGGAACCAATAATTGTGATGTCATTGTCTCATGAAAACATCTAAATTGTAAGCATCTTATATGCCAAAAAGCTGACATAGTTCTGTTCATTGTTTATGAAACTTGACAATGGTGAACAACAGCAGAAAATATTGATTCTTTGCAAAATATTTTGAAGTATATTGTACTTCAGTTACATGTACGGTGTCCATGATATATTCTGGTGGGGCTGAACTACTTTGTTTTTTCCAGTGCTCCCCTATTCACATTTGTTTTAGCCAATGAGTTTGGAATTAGTGTATGTAGAGAAAAATGAAGATTCTCCCTGTTAAACAAATTTAATGGATTGGGTTTTGTTGGGTTTGCATATGCAGAGGGTTTTAGACAGTTTGTGTTTGTCAAAATGTTATGGACACATCTTATTTCATCTTCATATTTTCTCACATGAATCATTAATTCATTACTTATGACAGAGAGCTCTACAGTAATAACATAAGTGGACCGATTCCTAATGAACTTGGGAACTTGACTAGCTTGGTGAGCTTGGATCTTTACTTGAATAGTTTTACTGGGCCCATCCCAGAAAGTTTGGGCAAGCTCTCAAAATTGCGGTTCCTGTAAGTATACTTATTAGGCTACTATACCATATCATGTTAACACACACATTTGTCAAACTGATATCATTTTAACCTCATTTGTAGATTCCAATATTCTCTTGTTCTCATTCTTTAATAGTTGTTATCATGTATTGTTGTGTGTATTTTGCGATAAAATGCGGGTAGGAACAAGTAATGTTTGATTGAATGATTTATGAATTTTAAAGTTACAACATGTTAATGTAATGCATGCATTAGAGTGCGCACAGTCAACATGCTTGCTCATTCATTGCTACCAAATACTCAAATACTTCTGTATTCCCCCAAAACAAAGAAGCAAGCTATATTTTGCTGTTTGGATATCCTCAAATATAATCCACCTATGTATTAATGATAATGATTGCAGTTGCATCTCTTGATTGGTTTTAGATAATAACATTTTTCTTTTGGTTCTTTCCCATGTTTGTGCAAGGATAGCCGGCTTAACAATAACAGTTTGGTGGGTCGCATTCCAATCTCATTGACTAATATTTCATCACTTCAAGTGCTGTGAGTGCCAAGCTTAGTTTGATATATAATGAAGAAATGTCTCACAAGCATATTCACAATACATGCATGCACGTAGACACAGACACATACATACCTTTATGCCTGTAATCAGTATACTTTGATATGCAGGGATCTTTCAAACAACCATCTCTCAGGCGTTGTTCCAGATAATGGTTCCTTCTCAATGTTCACTCCCATTAGGTTGTTTTCTGATAAATGGGGACTTTAAATGTCTTCATTGACACTTACAGGAGTTTTTCTAAAAGACTTGTTTGCCTTGCAGTTTTGCTAACAACTTGGGTCTTTGTGGGCCAGTTACTGGGCATCCCTGCCCAGGTTCTCCTCCATTTTCGCCTCCTCCTCCATTTGTTCCACCACCCCCAGTTTCTTCACCTGGTAAAGTTTCATTCATTCTTCCTTCAATCTAATAGTTTCAGATGAAATGATGTTTATATTATGCTTACTTGCAGCAGCATGTTTTTGGTATGGTTGTTCTTTGTTTTCGGAATTTGATTTAGCCTTCTTGTGTGCTTGGAGTACATTGATTTTTTTTGTAAAGTTGATTTTCCAACTTGTTCATGTTACCCAATACACGTGAACTTACTTGAATATGTGATCTAATTCTTATACTGGAAGGCCCTGTTTTCCCTTTTTCTTTTTTTTTTTTTTTTTTTGTTGGGTTCTATAATGTGGAAATATTTAAAATCCCATCCATATGGTTGTTAGACATTAAGTTAATTTGGAATCAATTGGGGTAAAAAGGCATTTGATTTGGGGTCAATGAGTCAGCCCTTCTCTGAAGACCATGGGAAGTTTTTAAATTTTGAAGTACAAGATAGACAAGCTCAATAAAATTCCTTTCGATTAATATATACAAGTCATGCAGGGTGGCACATCTTGCACTTTATTTTATTTCTACTTAAAAAGCTTTTCTTTTTTCTCTCTATATTGTTCTTATTCCATCATTTATGCTGTAGTTTTCTTTTTACTAAGAACACATGTGTCAATCAGACAGTGGACTCTATCTGCATGGTAAATCCCTTTTCATGTTGCATAGACTGATTTATCATTTTTACAGTAGTTACTACTGAATCATGTGGTACATTTTTGAAGTCAATGAAGTGCATCGTCTTATTGAAGTTGAATAGAAGTGTTTGTAAATATATATTTGTTATAACCTAGTAACTCATTTTCTGATTTGATATGTTCCGCACTGCCAAACTTCAGGAGGGAATACAGCAACTGGAGCAATTGCGGGAGGAGTAGCTGCTGGTGCAGCCTTACTATTTGCTGCCCCTGCGATAGCCTTTGCTTGGTGGCGTCGTAGGAAACCTCAAGAATTCTTTTTTGATGTACCCGGTTAGTGTTTTAACTGAAAAGTGAAAACTGAACAATGGTAATCTTTGTTTACAGTTTGATAATCACGTGTCATCGCCTTGCAGCTGAAGAGGATCCTGAAGTTCATTTGGGACAGCTTAAGAGGTTTTCACTGCGAGAATTACAAGTTGCAACAGATAGTTTCAGCAACAAAAACATTCTTGGTAGAGGAGGTTTTGGTAAAGTTTACAAAGGACGTCTAGCAGATGGTTCATTAGTGGCTGTCAAAAGACTGAAAGAAGAGCGTACACCTGGAGGGGAGCTGCAGTTTCAAACAGAAGTAGAGATGATAAGCATGGCTGTGCATCGGAATCTCCTTAGATTGCGTGGGTTTTGCATGACACCAACTGAACGATTGCTTGTTTATCCCTACATGGCAAATGGAAGCGTTGCATCATGTTTAAGAGGCAAGCTTGCTCCTGGTTTATCCATTATATCTTTAATATTTTACCTGCTTCCTCACATCTTTCAAACTGTGTTTGGTTGAATGCTTTTGTTTATTTTAAACATTGAGCCCTGGATGTCTTTCATCATTCTCTGATTAATTTCTTGATGCGTGCTTGTAGAACGTCCGCCATCTCAACCTCCTCTTGATTGGCCAACACGGAAGCGAATTGCTCTGGGATCTGCTAGGGGTCTATCTTATTTGCATGATCATTGTGACCCAAAGATCATTCATCGTGATGTGAAAGCTGCAAACATTTTGTTAGATGAGGAATTTGAGGCTGTTGTTGGGGACTTTGGATTGGCTAAGTTGATGGATTACAAGGATACTCATGTCACTACTGCTGTCCGCGGTACAATAGGGCATATAGCTCCAGAGTACCTTTCTACTGGGAAATCATCTGAAAAAACTGATGTTTTTGGTTATGGAATCATGCTTCTGGAGCTAATTACTGGCCAGAGGGCTTTTGACCTTGCTCGGCTTGCAAATGATGATGATGTCATGTTGCTTGATTGGGTATGCACTCTGATGTTTCCTTGATTTTTGCTTGAGTACATTTCTAGAGCTTTTAACTTTTATTTTGACCATCTGTTTGAATTTTATGACGTGCTATTCGGAATAGCTTCATCAATGCCTTGTTGCCTTGCCATGAATGATAAACTTCTTGTCAGCTATGACTTGCTGGTAATTATCATGACAAGGTCTAGAGTGGCTAGGTATATGTTTGATAATTATAAGATTGACCATGAGTATTTGGCGAAAATAAAATGAACGGTATATGTTTGATAATTATAAGATTGACCATGAGTATTTGGCTAAAATAAAATGAACTGAACTGGGTAGACAAAATCAGAAGCTTCTTTTGACACGACGTAAATTAGCTGTAATTAATGGTAATTTTGAAGCAGTTACATATAAATTGATACAAAAAGTTCAAAAAATAAATAAAAGAAGAATTTGCCATAATTAATTTCTTGATTAAGGTTTTTGATATTTTTGGGTCATTAACCCTTTCTTGGCCTTGCTCTATAGATTTCTTCTGTCTTCTGCTGTATTGTTTTTCATCAACAAAATTTAATGCTGTTATGATACTAGTCATCTTTTTTCTCTCAGGTATGAATGGAATGCCACTTTCAGTTTTATATGTCAGCTATCCAGTAAAAGTATGATGAAATTTAGGATTTGTTGGGAATATTACATGCATATTCCTTTCATTCTGACAAAATTCAAGAACTTTTTGGTCTCAAAAGTTCATATAGGAGTATTTAGGGCATCTGAAAGGAATTTGCAGGTGTTTTTATCTAGCGATGTGTAGTTGTGGACATTTAACGTCCCTTACCGTTGCAAGATTTCAGGCTTTTGTAGGTTTTACCTTTGATATTTAGCTTCTTTGACTGTTGCAAGATTCCAGGCTTTTGTAGGTTTTACTCCTTGGAAATGAATTAACTTGACAATGTCTAGATGATTTCTGCTTCTTCCATTTCTTTTTTTTCCTGCTTGTTTGATCTATGCTTAAAGGCTATAAATTGTTAATGCAATCTGATATGTTATTCTCAGGTAAAAGGACTTCTGAAAGAGAAAAAGTTAGAAATGCTGGTTGATCCTGATCTCCAGAACAAATATGTAGAAGCTGAGGTGGAGCAACTAATTCAGGTTGCACTGCTATGTACACAAGGCTCCCCAATGGACCGGCCTAAAATGTCGGACGTGGTTAGAATGCTTGAAGGGGATGGTTTGGCGGAGAAATGGGACGAGTGGCAAAAGTTGGAAGTTCTCCGACAGGAGATCGAGCTAGCCCCTCATCCTAGTTCTGACTGGA
This sequence comes from Omphalea diandra, assembly GCA_949677035.1. Taxonomy (NCBI): domain Eukaryota; kingdom Viridiplantae; phylum Streptophyta; class Magnoliopsida; order Malpighiales; family Euphorbiaceae; genus Omphalea; species Omphalea diandra. The sequence continues at coordinate 61,356 of CATIWR010357969.1, forward strand.
TTGTTGACTCTACAGAAAATCTGCATGCAGTGGAGTTATCTGGTCCAAGGTGATCTTGGCACAACTACAAAGTAAAGATGAATACTCACTAAATTTTTTCAGTCATAAGTTTACAATTTTTGCCTTTTCCTCCTCTTCTTCTTTTCTTCTTTTTTTGGCCTTCCTGATTTGATGAACGTATCCATCCTGATTTAAATCTCCTGTAAGTCTATCCTGCATTGTATTCATTACATTTGTGCATACGAGTCAGCAATGTTGAGATGCAATTTGTCTTCTGCTGCCACTGCTTGTCAATTTTTTTCACATACTACCTCAGCTTAATTGCTTACTGAGAATTTATGGCACCAGCTTAATTCAATTCAGATAAAAATCCATTGAAACTAATTACATGCCTAATGACAAATTTAAGACCTTTATGGTTCTTCAATTCTTGTAAAGAACTTTAAAATTTGGCAAAATTTAGTCCAATTTGAGAAAGTGGTTACAATTTGAATCTAAATGGTCAAATTTTTATGGTCAAATTTTAAACAAAAACAAAACAAGATATCCTAGTTCTAGTTTGGACACTAATTATTTTCCCGCTTTCCTCTTCTGAATCAGTTGGCTACAGATCCACCAACATTCCTGCAATACCAAATTGTGTTGACTGCGTGATGCAGCCCTTTTTCCTTGTTTACGTTCAATTTGCTGACAATGTCCGTTCAAAGTTTTCATCAAAGGAATTGGAAGAGTTGCCTAATGATCCAAGCGATTTGGTTGTTAGATGTAAGTTCAGTGGCTCAAGAAGAAGCTCTAGGAGTTGACTTCACTGTCATATATAAGAAGTCTGCTTTGCCTAAAGTTGTAAATACTAGACAAGAATATGATCTGATTGTGAAAATTGGCAAACAAAAATGTCAGACGTATATCAGTTAGATTGTTCAGGAGAAACAAAGCAAGGGACTGAGCAAAACAAAACAATTTGTCCTAGTTGTATTATAAAGAAAAAGAAAAATCATCTTACGACCATAATTCTCTAACAAAGTTCTGAGGTCTGATTGATTATGTGAGCTTTCTAGCCCTCCAAATTTTGCGCCTGGCTCCTTTCCTAATTATCTGTCAGTCCTCGGATGCAGGAGGCAGACATATAGTAGGCCCACTTCTGATGGGCACAGGTACATGACAGAAACTTGGGAGACCTGCGGTGCATATACTTGATCACAAGATAGCGCATCAGTCGCGCATTTTTGTCGATGGCTTCTCAGGGCCAAGAGCTTGGTTTTTTGATAACCAAGATTTGAAGGATTTGAGAAGGATGATGAAAAGCTGCTGCCTTTCTTTAATTGGCTGCAAATTGCAGCTCTTCTCTTGCTTGGAATTGATACAACTTCCCAGATACGCTTCTTTCATGAACTTGAAAGCAGCAATAGACTTGTTCTTGTCCGGATGCACCATAAGCGCCGGCCGTTTGTGTTGTTTCCTGATGCTCGACCGAATAGTCTTTAATGGCAAAAAAAGGGATTTCAGCAATTGCTTTGTGAGCCATATAAGCACACGGAAATGGAAAATACGGAGATGGAAAAGTGGTAAAATGACAAAGAAAAATGATATTTAGAAAAAAATGTAAAAAACAAAATATAGGAGAACACATAAATATTAAAAAAATATAGAAACATATTTATATATAGTTTTTCTTACATATATACATTTATAATAAATATTGGAATAAATAATTATTAAATAATATCAAAAAATACTATTAAAGATAATTATTAAAATCAATATTAATTATAAGAAAAAAAATAAGATGAAACACCTATAAGTGTTAGCTTGAAATGTTTAGAGATCATAGAAATCTTACGTCGAAAGTTAACAAAAAAAATTAACAGTATATATAAGTTTAGGTTCAATTATTATAATAATTTAAGTTAACATTTCAGAGTGTGTGGTTTAGACATTCTTTGCAAATTATGTAGGACAATTAAGTCTAAACTATTATAATTGGTATCAAAGTCATCTTGATAAAAAATTTGTGTGAAACTAATGAGCTTAGGACAAAAGAGATATCCATGGTTAGAAACGAAGAATTTAAAAAATAAATATTTTTTCTCAAAAGCTAAAAGAAATGTGTTTTCAAAATAAAAATGTGTTTCTTAATTTTTCAAAATTGTAGAAATAAATCTGAAATATTTTAAGTAGATTTTGATAAATTTTTTGAAAAAAAATATTTTCTAAATATGAAAATGTTTTTTGTGCATTCAAGTTGAGTAATGATTAGATTAGGAGGGTTTAGGGCTAATGTCAAACATATAAACAAGTTCAACTTACAACTAGTGGCTAGTCTATGGAACCGTGGTGTGTGGAAGTCAACCAAAGAAACCCAAAAAGTTAAGTACTCACAAGGGCACCATCTAATAGCATCACTATGTGCCTCCAAGAAAAGGAAAAGAAAAAGAAAAAAAATTTAAAAGTAAAATTATCTTTTTAGATTAGTTTTAACCAAAAAAAAAAAAGTAAAACTATTTTTTGAAAAAAGAAAAAGGGAAAATAACCACTTATTCGCAATTTTTATTTTTATTATGGGCAATTGGATAAAATTGAAGTTAATTTTTCAAATCAGGTTAAAATTATTGAAACAAAAAATGATGAAAATGAAGAAAACAACCATGGTTTAAGATGTAGACTTTAGGGTTTAAAGCCACAAAACAAGCAAATGCTTGACCTTTAAAAAAACAAAAAATAAAATAAAATCTTCATCAAGCTTTGTTACCATTTTTCATGTATGCAGACAGAGTATTTTCAGACTATTTTAATCATCATTACGGTTTGTTGCCTCTTTTTATTTTTTATTGTTATTTTTATTTTTGATATATACTATCAAGCAATTAAGATTAATTAAATTTATATTCAAGCAATTTTAAAAGTGTATCTTTATATTGATTTGATGCATATCTAATCCAAATAAATAAATAAAAAATATTATCATACCATTTGAAATAATCTTTGAAGTGTTCCTTTATCTTTTCCTTTTTTTTTTTAAAAAAAAAATGCGAGATTGTCTTTTCCTCATTGATAAACTATAAGATGAGATAAATTTTAAGTAGACTGACAATTTTTACATCATATAACACGTAATTAAGAGAGTTTAAATTAAGTATGATTAAATTTAGATTATAAAAGAGTCAAATCGTTTATAACACAGTAGAATTAATATATAAAAGGATTAATTTGCATATAATATGTGATTAAGAATCATTTAATTTATGTTATAAAAATTAATCTATCCTTGAAAATTAAGTTAAAATTTATATTTCAATGATTAATTTAACTAATTAGGATAAAAAAAGAAATTTCATAAAAACATATAGATTAGATATAAGCCTGTTTAAGCTTCTAATATGCTCCAAAAAATGAATTTGTCATCTATATATTAAAAAAATACTATATTTTAAAATATCATACAAAAAATTTTAATTGTAAATTGAGTTCTAGTCTAGTCTAATATCATATTATTTAAAAATATTATTCATGTATTTATTAATTAATTAATTTAATTTTAAATATGTTATTATCTTTATATTAAAAAATATTTAAAATTATATTAATTTATATATTTAAAAAGATTATGAAAGTTTGCCTGTATAAGAAGTATGTTGGGATTAGATTAAAAATCTTAACTCTATTAATTAATAAGTCAGGTTAGAATTTGCAATTTCGTTTTATACTAAGATAACATGCTTAATATGATAAGAATGTGTTATATTCTCTATATTACTTTTCTTACTTTCTTTCTGTTATACATGTAACATGATTTAAAATATAATTAATAAAATAAGATTTGTAGTTGAAGAATATAATACTAATGTCATTTAAATTATACCACATTTTATTATAATAAAAAAGAAAAAATTAAAAAGAAAATAATATTAAAAAAAGTATTTTATACTCCGATGCAATATGAATTGGCAGTCTTAACTCTAATCTCTTAAATCTAGTCAATAAATTCAAAGATAAAATCCTTTTAAAGCTATGATTTCTCTTTGAAGGTTTTATTTTCTTTTTTCTTCTTAGACTTGTAATATTAATTTTAATTATGCACCTTGCATGATTTCATTAAATATTTCATTTTAAATATAACTTTTATAAAAATATACAAAGCAAATAAAATATCTATTTTCATTATTTATTAAATTGAATTCATTACCAATTATAAAATAATATAATATAATCATATAATATATAAAAAAATAAAATAATATATAAATATATAACATAATAATAAAATATGTTAGTTACTGAACATTTTAAAAATTAACCAACAAAATAGAGGTTCCTACAAATAATAAAATAGTCAACTTATTAATATTATTAATGCATAAAAATCGTTTTATTATTTTGAGATGTTCTTGTAAAACGCTTCCCACTCTTTTTTGTTTTTTCATTTTTATATTTTCATTTTGATTCTTCCTCAAAATTAGCATAAAAAGAAATTTCAAATAACAAAATAAATGAAAAAACAATTAAAATGTGAACAGAAAAGATGGTATAAGTGCTAAAAATTAATAAAAAAATTATTTGAGTTTTACACACCTTTATCAATGCCAAATCATTCATAAGATGGACAGAAAATATGGTATGCGTGCAAACAAGTTGATTTTTTTTTTCCATATATATATATATAACTTGCGCAATTTATATTGATCAAAACTCCATTCAAGTCATCCATTAACAGAACTTGAATGGTCGCAAGAACACTGGTAAAACGTACACTCCTAAGAATCAGTTACATGTAAAACATATTGGATATCCACTCTCTAGTCTCTTCTCAACATCAACTTAATCTGATTCATAATGAGGCAATAAGCACCCTGCATACTAGTATTCCTAGAACAATTCCACTTGCTTAGAACCAATACCCACCTTACTTTTCAAAATCCCAACAACCACGGTTGACTTAACAAGGCCAGGGGAAAAAATAAAGGCATATGCAAACAGAGGACATTATAATTTTTTGTTACTGGAAAAAAAAAAGGTGAAAATCTCAAACTCATGCATTGGATCCAACATCAAACCCTGAAGTTGCACTGTCACCCCCAAGAAATTAGTTATACCTCCTACTGTAGATACCTTAGAGAAAAAAGGATTATTCATTATCAACACAATGCTGTTTTTGTACAGTAATGCCAAACCTAATCAACTCATCACAAGACAAACCATCAAAGGCTTCTTAGCCACTAAAACACTAGACATTTTCTCATCCAAAACCTTGTTGAACACAATGGCAGCCATGATTTTATTGAGCTTGCCTACATTTGCGCAGAGGTAGTTCCTCCCTTAACAAAATGTCGCCACACTGAAGGCTACATTTGCGCAGAGGTAGTGCCAGCCTCAGCGAACCTTAACTAAAAAGTATTCTATACTTAGTAAAATTAATATTATACTTACTAATATTAATAACAGCTAATAACTTCATTAATTTACAAATAAAATAATAGAACCAACAACATATTGTTTGAGTGCCACAACACTGAACTCACTCACAGGCCAAGCCAAGGGGATCTGAAAATAGATGCTCAAATGTCTAGCACCTCACACCTAACGGGTTGCACGGGAATTATCTGTTGCAAATTATGGATTGTGTGCAACATTTGGGTTCTGCGATGTAAACAGATTTGGGTATGAGAAGTATGACTCATCATCCATTGAAGGCAATCTCTGAGGCTGATGAGAAGCAGAGCCTCCCTCATGAACATGATCACTAGGAAAATCATATTCCACTTTGAGCTTCTCAAAGGAAGGAAGATCATGCATGTCTAACGGCTGTCGGTCTTCATCATGTCGATGTGAGTCCAGAGAGTTTGAAACACTATTGGGATCATCAAAAGAGTGTTGATGATCAAAATGGGGCTTTCCTTCAGCAGCAAATTGATCAGGAATATCTGTATGGAATGGATTTTCCTCATCATCCTTAGGAAATTTCTCACTAGTTTTCTTGGTTAGCTCACTAATCCTGGCCTGTGCAAGAGTAGCTGCTGAGCGAGCTGCTGCTGCTGCACGTTCAGCCGTTTCTGCAGCAGCTTGAGCAGCAGCTAAAACATCCTGCAGATCCACATTGGCCTCACTTTTTGTCCTTGGAATAGGAGGCAAACTGCTTGTTCGTGTAGAGAAGGATGTAGAAGATACAGATGGGGGAGAAATAAATGGCACAAACTGTTTTGCTTCCTTGGCACCTACTATAATATCGGGCATTTCATCCTTGAAATCTACTGGCCTTCCCCCAGTCACATCATCATCTTCTAAATGGGGTTCTTGTGTTAGATTTTCAGAAGTTGCACAATGATTTGATGATGATTCATCATCAATGCCGTGTCGCGCAGTAGGTGGTATAGGTTCCATTTCTGGAACTGATGCAACATTAACAGATGGCCGTAAAGAAACCTTAGGAACTTCAGGAAAATCTATTATGTCAAAGTCTGTATCAGAATCAGGCTGTTTTTCATAGGCATGATCCGAAACAGAGTTCAATGTTTCATCATGTTTCTCTTTTGGAAGGGGCAACTTGGATCCACTGACAAATTGTGTTGGACCATTCTGACAAAGTAAGGACACGTGTAAGACAAGGAAAGTAAAGAAAAATTGGGGCATCAGATAATATTACTTACCAATAAATCTTCATGTGTTTTTAAAAGCTCATTTTCAGAGGCAGCTGGATCCCAATCTAATTCATGCTCTTCAGCAATTTCCTTCAGAAGCTTCAATTTTACTTCAGGTGAAGGAGCACGTACCGATAACAGTTCTATCAACTGCAGCAATTTTAATTTGCAGGAAAAATGTTACAAGAAGAAAAGAAACGTGATCATGTCACTTTTATTATAGTTAAGCAAAAAAACAAGATAACAGTTAAAAAAAAAACCTGGCGATTGACACCACATTCCGGCATAAGTTCAGTTGCAGCAGAAACAAATTCCTTTCCATATTTGGCAGCGAACAACAGTTGAACCTGCAGCAACTCTGGCAGATCGGCACATCTTGGGGCAGCAAAACAGATGCTTGATATTGCTTCTTTCAAGTCTAAGGGACATTCCCTGAAGTAAATATGATCTTTCAGTTATTCAATTTCTGGAAGACAGTGAATAAAGTTTTAACTTTGAGGTGCTACACCTTATTTTCTTTCCACTCATTCTGTATATAGGTTTTAAAATATTAAATGCTGATAAACAAGTAAAATATGTAGCCCTACAGTTCTTTCCACTCATTCTGTATAGAGGTTTTAAAATATCGAATGCTGATAAATAAGCAAAAGATGTAGCCCTACAGCTTGGCAGCAGGTAAAGTGTAAAATGTGCTCGTGTGATATGATATTTAGTGAACATGATAGTTATCAAAACAATATGACAACACCATACATTTATGCTCCTCCTGTCCTATAATAAATATGTACTATTTACAGCAACTACTTTTCAACTTTCATTAGTTCCTCTAATTTTTATTTCTTTGGACAAGTAGATGACACTGTATACTGAGCTAAATAAAGGAAAACAACATAGAAAATGAGTAACTGGATTGGGATTGATATTTAATTGAGTTGTGTAGGAAGATTGCTTTTGCCCAAAAACTTTTTATGGCCATGATGTGCAATTGATTGCCTCTCTGAAAATTCAGCTGCAGATCTCTTATTAGGCACACATCAATGCTTTTCCATTCCAGATAAAAGAGAGAGAGAGAGAGAGAGAGAGAGAGAGAGAGAGAGCCATTGAGTAAATATCAATTTTTAATTTTTAAAAACTGCTACCTATTTTCTAGGACATTCAAATAATGATTGGATCTAATTGGTGAGTCCATAGATCTACATGGACTCAGACCATATTAGAATTTCTCCATATTTATACCTTTTTCAATTCCCCAGCATTCTTCCCCCATATTCCTTTATTGTCAAAATAAAACTCAAAAGTCGTTGCCAGGCTAACTTTATGAAACTTTTATTCCATAAATTCCCACCAATATGCAGCCTCATTTCTTCAAAATAATTTATTCTGCACTTAGTGCAACCTAAATTAAGAATGTGCAGCCTAACAGGTTCCAATTTCAGCCTATTAATTGCAGGCTACTAGTCTAACAAAGTGTCAAAACCAGAAGACAATACTTGGAAAGCGTATTAACAAAACTCAAAGACGAGATAGTGGAAGCCAGACAATAAATTTCAATAATAACCTTTGCGCTTCGATAATTGGAAGGCGCACAGAAATAAGCTCACAGAAAAGCTCAAGAATCTCTTGAGCGGCCATCATATTCTCTTCTCTTATTATATGCTCTACCTGAAATGAGTAAAAAAATAAAATAAAATAAATTAGACCATAAGGGCATTTTCTTATCTGCCATAGAAGGGAGAAAAAAAAAATACTTTTTAAGTAAAAGAATTGTTCAAAGTTCTATTAAACAGCCAGTAACACTTAAGTTAAGCAAGCAATAATTTTAATGAAGATGCAGTTTATATACCCTAATGCGAGCTGTAGCTTCTTGGCCAGTCTCAAGAAGCTTAGCAATGTCTCGATGCATTTGCTTTATCTGAATCTCTCTCCGATTCCTCAACAACTTAATCCGTGGTATAGTCAACTTGAGTAGCGTTTTGCTGTCCAGAAGCAACACAAATGAAGGGAAATAAAAAAAAAAAAAACATAGATATAGAGAGAGAGAGTAAATCTATAACTCTCTATCACCCCAAAATAGCAAATCATAGCATTCAATTCAATACAAAAAATAGCATAGTCTTCGGAACGTTAAAAAATGCAAGAATTGAATTCTATTAGGAGGCCAATTTAGAACGAATTTCTTTTAAGTTAACAAATATGATAATGTTTGGTAAGATGTAATGAGCTATAATGGAATGTAATTAAATATAAACTCAATGAACTATTAAACTAAAATTTCTTTTGATTACATGACATTATATTCTATTACATTCTACCAAACATTACCTAAGTGATTTTGAAAGTGATATAAATCATGCTAAAAGTAACATTTTTGCAAGAATTCATTTCATTTGATCAGAACTGCGAGTGAGAAAAACACAAAACATCCTTATTCCAATAAATAGTGTCCTTTGTAGAGAAGGGCGAAAAATAAGAAAATAACCACAATTCTAAACAACATAATTCATTTAAAATTCGAACGATTTTTTATTGTTTCGGAATGTATCCCAAACACATGAATTCTACTACAAAATCATTTGAATTGAATTCTTATATCAGCGTTATTCCAAACAAAGGCCTAGAAAATGCAGTGACAAGCTAAGCTGAACAAAAAGAAGTTGATTTTCCTCAGCATTCTGTCAGAAACCAATTCCAAATCATATAGGATTGATGAATAAACTAGTAAAGTGAAATTATAACAAGAATTGAACAGAAATTAAATGATTACCATTTGGCGGCTTTAAAGCCCTTGTTGAAGAAGGAATCCAGCATCGACATCTTCACTGTTCTCGATCGGATCAAAATACCACCAATTAAACCTCCTCAAAAGAATTGTGTTTGTAGATAGCAAAAAAGAAGAAAGAAATTTAATAAGAATTTGGATTCTCGAATAGGAAAGCAAGAGATGAAGAGATTTTATCGTTTTCGCTTCCTTAAGATCGAAGGATTGAAAAACTACCAATTATTTTCAATGGCTGGCGACCTGTTTGTTTGCTAGGCATTATTAACGCGACGTGGAGTGGGGCAAAACGCTGTCGGTCCAGCACTACACTCACTGATGCCTCTCTATGGACGCAAGCCCACATTCATTGGCCCAAGCAAATTATATAATAAATCTCTGTTCATATATCAACATAAATCAGAAATTCATGGTAATTGCAAAATAAATAAATAAATAAATAAATCAAGCTTTAATATAACGTCTCTTTTTCGTAATTTTCTTTCTTTTTTATTTATTATTTCTTATAAATGAGATTTTTGTGTTTTTTAATTTCTTTTTTTGTTTCATTTTTTTCTTTTCTTGTAAATGATTTTATTATAATTATATAATTTATGTTATTATACATAATTATATATAAATATTACAGATAATTTATATCATTCTATTAATGAATTATATTAAATATTATATTATATTATATTATATTATTAAATTATATTAATTTATGTTTAATATTATTAAATAGATTTTATAGTTTTTTTTGTGATTCATTTGTTATATGATGTAAGTTGATTAGTTTAAATATACAAATTCATTTATTGTAAACTGTAAGTGCATCTTTTGTAAATTATAGGTTCATTTTTTTTGTAAATTATAGGTTCATTTTTTTTTTGTAAATTATAGCTTAATTTTGGTACAAATTATAGATTTATTATCAATAAATTATATGTTCATTTTTTATAAACTGTAAGTTTATTTGGTATAAACTGTAAATTCATTATCAGTAAACTATAAGTTCATTTGTATTTTTTTTTTTTGTAAATTGTAGATTTATTTATATACTAAGTATAAAATATATTATAATTTATAAAAAATCATTATATTTTTTATTTTTATTTGAAGATTTTAATACAATTATATTTTTTATTATTATATTATTTTTTATAATTTTTATTTTATATTATGATATTATATATATATAACATAAAATAAATATTCATTAGATTAAATAAATCATATATATCGAAATTAATTTTTGTATAGTAAAAATCTCATTTATTTGAAAAAGAAAAAAAAAGATAAAAAAAAGTGTATCAAAAGAAAAAAAAATATATGACAAAGAAAAAAGAAGAAAATTGTGTCTAGAAAAGAAAGAAAAAGTTGTTTGTTTTTCCTTTAACTATTGCACGTATCATGGACATTTGATTCATATTACTATATGAATAGAGGTTCATGATATAACAATTTTTCATTTTTGTGTTTAGCTCGTTTTGTTTCATGAAAAATAATTTATTTGAGAAAAATATTATTTTAAAAAAAATTATAAATAATATATTTTTAGTATTTAGAATACATAATAAAAATATTAATTTTTTTAATTTATAAGATTATAATGAAATTTAGATCATAAATATTTTATATTTATACTATTTATTATTTGATATAATACAAAATATATTAAAATTGAAAATTTTCATGGGTTTTACTCATTTCTTATGACCGTTATATGATCGATAATGACTGATAATGAGTGATGATAGTGAATGGTAATCAATTATAATAAATATATGTATTTATTTTTTTTATTTAGATGAGTTTACTAAAATCTAAAAAATAACTTAGTTTTTTTTTTTTGACAAGAAAATATTTTCTATTGATAAATTTTTTTAAATATACTAAACAAAAAAAAAATAGAAAATATTTTTGTAAATATATATATATATTGCAAAATAAACGGAACTTTAATCTAAATTATCTCAGCCATATTGATTGATTACTATCTGAGAGCTGCGCCCATCAAGAAGGAAGCATGTGAAAAAGCTCAACGTGAAATATTCCCAAATGTAAATTTTTATAGCATCTATCTAAGAGATGGAGAAGAAAAAGAAGTTGTGAGGAGAAGACCACAAGGCAAAAAAAAAAACAAAAAAAGAACGAAACAAGGCAAAGGAGCATACCGTGTGAGGCTAATTTGCTGCACATCATAGAGCAATGTCTTTTCCTCATCATCTTCCAAATCTATCAAATCATATTTTCCTGGCTAAATAGAGCAAAGAACACTTCATCACAATAGATCCCAAAGGAGAGAAGATTGCACCTACTTAATGAATCGTTACCATAAATCACCTACAGTCCCTGACCTTTTACCTATAATTGCTTGTAATATTCGGCATTTCAATACCTTAAATAAAAAAAGAGTTTCCCTTTACATAATATTACAATTGAAGGACAATACAAAACTGGACCATCCATGGTCGAATGGATACCCACATAGTACAATACATTCAACACTATATACAGATTATGCTACAGGTGCTTAGTAGTATGTAGTTGAATTTAACTGAATCCAAAACATAAAATTTCATAGATGATTGTTAAGTGATTAATTGGCGGTGAAACAAGATAAAGGCTTGGAGATAAGACAAAGGCTTGTGTAATAGGGAGAAATATTTAAAGCATATTTTGTAGTTCAAAAAGATCTACTATGTTGGCTCTATGCAAAATGGACAAGCGTCGATTCCTTTCTTAATCTCAAGAACAAAAATATTATTAGAGTGTACTCAGTATAAATAAATTTTATTTATTTATAAATATATATTTTATATGTTTGGTATAAATGAAATTCATTTGAAATCTTATTTTATCAAATCTTTGAAATTAATTATGACTAAACTAAATTTTATTAAATTTGATAAAATTTTTAAATGAATTCTAAAACTATATATTTTTTTATTATTGTAAAAATTCCCTTAGTTAAAACATTTTTTTCATTATCTTCCTTCTTTCAATTTTTCATTCTCTCTTCTCTTCTCACATTGGTATCCGCATTTTCTACTATGTTGATAATTGATTGAGTTATTATGTTGATAGTTAAGTGAGCCGCATTCCTTCCACGCTTGAAACTTAACTTAAATGATTGTGTATATAACTAAGGCTTATGATTTTTGGTTCAACTTCTTCCTCTATCATTGTATTATGATAAAAAAAAAAAAAAAAAAAGAAAAAAAGAAAAAAGAGCTGCATTCATTGATACATTTTCTTGTGTCTTTCAAATTGTGTACTTGATTTGATAATGAAGTTATTATTCACTTATTTCGTTATTTACCACAAACTCCATTAATATAAATTTAAAGATTGTCGAGCTCCTTATTTGATTCAACGGTATGACAATAAATCTATCATTATAGAGTAAAGAAACAAAAGAAGGAAACAAATCCAAACACAAGAGGAATTTTGGATTTGTGAATCATCGATCTTAATACCATTCTAGGTATAAATCTCACCATTATTCTAAGTATTATTCTCACCATTGCATATATCACATAACCCAGCTAATAAAGTACAATTGTCATCTAAACAAAGTCTATTTCAAGTTTCCTTTTCAAAATAAACGTATAATTCACCATTTTCAATTTGGTAACATTTATCTCTAATTATATTCCAACTTGAAATTTTTTTAACTCTTAAAATCAAACTAATACCAATAAACAAAAGGTTGCTTACTCAATCTTCATTTTCCCAACAAATAATTCACATTTCAAAAAAAATAAATTACTAAACTCAGTGCAATATATATATATAGAAAGGACATCCAAAAAAAAAAAAAGAACATAATCATACGGCAACTTGAATATCACCCAAATCAAGCCCCGATGCAATTTCCTCCAACTGCTTCTTAACACTCATCAATCAGCTTCGACCCCGAATTCCCAAACCTCACTGTAAATCCCGCCACCAAACTCGGCTCTATCACCGTCTTTATCCTTACATTCTTCGCCCCCATCAGCTTCTGCACCTGCTTCGCTATCTGCGCCAAGTGCTGCGACTCTAATGGCACCACCGAACTCACTATCGCGAGCTCCGTGGCCGGTAACTTATTATATACCGTCTCGAACTCATTCACTATTTCTTTCACCTGCTCGATCCGCTTCGCGTCGATCAGTATGTTCAAGAAATTAGCCGTGTGCGGCTGCAACGTCGATGACTTGGCGAACTCGTCTACGACTTCCCGTTTCTTATCCGTGTCGACCGTCGGATTCGAGAAGAAGTCGGCGACCTGTGGGTTCCGCGGACAGCTTCTCGATCTTTTCCACGTCAGCAGCGGTTGATTCTAGAGTGCCGTTTGATTTGGCCACCTCAGCCAGTGCTAATGCGTAACTGCCTGCTGCGGTTGCGGCCATTCTGGCTCCCGTGCAAACGCCTCGAGAGGAGCTAGCGGAGGTGGTGGTTGTAAGAAGGAGAGAGGAGAAGGAGAGGCGGAGGGGTTTTTGAGAGGAGAGGGTTCTCTAGAGTCGTGCGGGATGGTGGGTTTTTGGATTTGAGGAAGATTGGGGTGTTTTTGAGGGCGGCCATTGGTGGCAGGAGAGAGAGTGTGTGTGATGGTGAGGTTGAAAATGGGCGTTTGATAGAAGGGTGGAGGGACTAGGAAGGAAGGGTGCGTGATCTTGCGAGTGGGAGTGGGACAACTATAGTCACTTACACACTATTTGGATCTCACCGTTTGTAAAAAATAGAAAGAGTTATTAATATAAATAATTTTAATTTAAAAAAATATTAAATTACATTTATTTTTGAAATGATAATAATGTAACTGAATTATTTGAAATTAATTTCGTTTATTTATAATAAAATGAAATAAAATGTCAACTTAAAAATTAATAAAAATACTCTTCTATATACTAATTCAACAAAATATTTTTTTTTATCAATTATCTTATATTTTTATAATACATATTTTCAATAAATCATATTATTTTTGTACTATTAAATAAATTTTGAAATTATTCATAATTTTATTTTTATTAAAAAAATACTTCCAAATCATTCATATTTTGTTATTAAAAATATTGAATTTTTAAATGAACAATTAATATAAAGAATTTATATAAATTTTACAGGTCAGATTACTAATTAATCATACAAGAAAATACTTATCAATTCTTCAAATCACATAATTTCATCATTAAAAAGTATTAATTGTGCAAGTTATTTAGAAGTTGAAAGTTTAATATCATTGTTCCTAAAAAGCACTAACAGTTAAAATAAAGTCATCGTTGCCAAACTATTCAGAAATTTAACAAAAAACTTTAATAAATAAAATGAAGTGATTTTTCCAAGGTATAGAAATCTTGGGTTCTGCTTTGGCTCTCTCCTTCCTGTCATCCATCGCTTCTACTATTTGTATGTGCTCCAGTGACTCATTGTTCACTTTTCTCTGTAAAAAAAAAAAGAAAAAAAATAAACATATAAGTAAATGTAAAACAACAAGCATTTATAAAGAAAACAAACAAACATCAACAAATAAAACTCCAACTTCTTTCAAGGGTAGTTGGACAAATTTCATGAATTGCTAACTATATAAAATACCTATCCAATTTATTGTACTCATATCACAAAGAATCAAAGACCAATAACAAATGTTATTATTATGGAAACATAATAAAACATCTGTTTAAGGGATTTCTTATATGAAGATTCATAGTTAATGTTTTCTCTTTTCAGTAAACTCATATAGTATTTTTCTCAAAAAACTAATATAGTTTTGATTAGCAACTAATACTAATATGATCCAACGAAAAGCATAAATAATTTTTTTCAATAGATTGAAACTTACTAGTTTTTTGATCCACCATTCATCATCTGTTGTAGTATTCTATTGCGATGATCTATAATGCCTTCAACTTATTAAGATTTTCAATAAAGAATAAGTAAGCAACATCAATGTCATCTGAAACAACTCTTATATCCTTCAACAATTTTCATACATCACTCTCAGGAATCGAAAGTTGTTTTGTGGTGAGAAAATCAGATGACATTTGTTGTATGGCAATAACCACATTATCAAGACCCTTATTCATCATTATTGATACTTCACGATCCAAATGTGACCTTTTATCTTTCCTCTTTTTTGAAGATGTTGCTACTGCAGATTGTTATTGTGATCTTACATTACGTGGAGACATTCTACAAGTATCATCACCAAAAGTATTAAAATTCTCAAGCACCATCTAATTTCTACCAAGCAGTGCATCAATGTCTTTAATAGTATTCATTGAGGAAGATTGCTCTACATTTGCAACCTTTTTTTGCCTAATTTCAGCAACAGTTTCAGTGAGCTTTCCAGTAGCTCTATCCTTACCAAATAGTTAGACTAACTTCTCATAATTTCACACCGATTTGTCCTTTCATTCAACAGTTTCAGGATAAGCCTATTCATAGCAATAAAAAAAAATTTAACATGTTAGCATCCACATTCATTCCATATTAACACAAAAAATTATAAAGTGAAGGAGAATACATACCTCAATGAGTTGTTGTCATACTTTAAGTCCAGTAGTCCACTTCTCACATATAGGATCCCAACCAAATCCATTCATGCCATTTTTGAAAATATCATAATAGCTCATAAAATTCTTTTTTATTAATTTCATTTGATTCTGAATTTTGGTTTTGTCTAAAAAATTTTTCTTCAATTCATACAAAATGTTGTTGAATGCTAAAGTTGTAAAGAATCCCCCTACGCAATTACCCAATATGTTCGCGTAAATAAGCATCAATCAAAGCATCATCCATAAAAAGAGTCCAAAAATATTTATCTTTATCAGATTTTCGCGACATCTTAATTAAAATGCTACAAGAAAAATATAACACAAAAGACAAAATACAAGTAGCCACAAACTTTTGATAACATATTACTGCACAATAAAGAGAAAAAGAAAATATTCATTAAGTTCTAGTAATATACATAACAAAAAGAGCACAATTTCAAAGTTCAATAATTTAAAGATAAAGCAATTCAAAATACATATCCATATAAATATCTAAATATTTATGAGTTATAATCTTCCCACATATGTCTTGCTATAACGTCTCTAATTATTTCTTCTCTACATTCATTTTCACTACTATCTAATCGAGCACGTGGAACTTCTACTTCTTGATTCATAATCTCTTGGTCAACTTCAACAAGAATATCCAAATTCGGATATGCTTCTAGCAAGTAATTATGTAATATGCAACATGCAAGTATAATTTTATTTTGAGTTCAGACACCATAGTTTGCTTCATTTTTATTTGCTATAATGGGAAAATGTTTGTTAACAACATCGAATGCATGCTCAATTGCATTTCATAAAGAAGCATGTTGAAGATTAAACAATTTTCGTTCATTTCTTGATGGATTCCTTGAGTACCCTTTCAAATGATATCATTCTCCTCTATAAGGTGTTATAAGTCCACTCCTTAACATATATCCACCATCAACAAAATAGTATTTTCCTATACATAAACATCTATGTTATTAGATTGATACAATTCAAATGTTGTGGCACAATTTTTAAATTAGAGTACTCTTATAATTACCTTAAGGAATTTTCAAAGGAATTGCACTAGATAATGCATTTTTTAGAACTCTTGAATCGGATCCAGTACCTTCCCGCCCCGTCAACACGTAAGTAAATCTTAAGTCAAATATGCATGTGACCAATACATTTTGTGATGAGAAATCTTTTCTCCCACGATATTTAGGTGATTCATTAGAAGACACCTTCACACGAATATGGGTCCCATCAATTGCACTGATGCAATCCTGAGATTAAATACATCATTTGCTATAACTGCACATGAAAATGAAAAAATAATATATGTTAAGGAAATGACTTTTACCTTAAAGAATGGGTAGAATCTATCATTTGTGGCTATTTCTGAGGGAATCCCACTACCATCTGGTTGTATGAGAAATTTATCATCTATTATTATCAGGGCTCTTAAAATGTTATAGAAATGATGACTTATTGTCTCCTCGGATCGTAAAAAATGAAATACAATCTTGCGATTGGTGACATTATGTCCTATAATATAAAAAGATTTCGTGACTTGTTCTTCCACACTAATCATTAAAGTTGGTCGCAAACCCTCATCTTTAACTTAGACATCACATAAACCAATAAATATCGTAGGATTCATTCTTAGCATAGAGCGACAATGTTCGGTGCCTACGAGCTTGGTCATTATTTGTGACCTTACTCGATCTGCTTCTAGTGTTATAGAAGAAGGAATCTGTATCCTTTTGTTATAACAAACCAATATGTTACTATAGCAACAACTTGTGCCACATATGAAACAATTTTTATTTACAACGTTAGAAAATTATGATCTTCAGTAATGTCATCATCCATTTATGAAAATAAAATTAATATATCAAAACAAATCATGCAAACTCACAATAATAAGAATAATATTTTAGAAGATAATAACGTCTTACTCATAGTAATTTTTTCTTTGCATCGAAAATATAAATTCAAAGTAAAAAAAATATTAGTAATTTACTGATAGTGTAAAAATAAATATCAATTAATAACGTAATATTAAACAATTACTTAATTAATTATAAATCAAAAAAGAAAATTATCAATTATTTTGGAATGCTCAAAATAAAAATTTTGCCAAACATTTTCGAACGATGGGAATGTGTTTTTTTGAAGCTTCTATAACAACATTTAACAACTATACATTGATAAAAAAAAATAATTTTAAAAAGTAAATAGCAAAAATTTAATTCTAAAATATATTAAATAATAAAATTTTAGATTTAATTAATTAACGACGTGCACTTTCAATTCGATAGTAAGGTTTTTTAAATCATCATTTAGTGTATGTATTCATTATATATATATATATGCATTTCTTGGACTATATTTTAATTTCATAGTAAAAAATCTTTTCAAATTGAAAATATAAACACAATACTTATATATATTCATAATAACGAGAATTAAAAACTTCAAAATCGATCAATAATGTATTTAAAATTAATAATTAATAATTTCATAAATATAAATAATATAACTTTATAGCTAAACTTCTCTAAAAAAAATTACTGAAAGAAGTTAAAATAAAATGAAAAAATAAATAAAATAAGAAAAAAAGAGAGCTATTATTGGGCACTAGAATGACTAACAACATCCCTTGACAACAACACAACCATAGCCTCTCTCATCCTATCTCTCATAATCTTGTAAGTTTCTTTAAAATTTCATGCTAATGATGGTCTCTAAACTTAAACAACAAGAAGAGATTATTCATATTATAGTACAAAGACTTCTTAATGAATATACTTATCTTCATTAAAAACAATAACATATATTTCTTAGTTATTGACTTAATCATAGTCAATCATAAGAATTGATGTTCAAATATTCAAGTCAAACCCTCCACTCGATCTACCAAAAAAAGGAGGAAAACATACATTATACAATATGATGAGGTTGCATGACATCTGATATTCATACTGCATAAAGGATTATTTTAAAAATTATACTAACTTGATCATTTCTTAAACTGATGAAACACAAGAAATGGTAAAATAATAACAAATAATGAAATTACAGACCGTATGTGCAAACTTTCACATTTTGAGATGCAATGGGATTCCTATATTAATAATGAAAGCAACAATATTAAACCAAAAATTCTGATCCCATAACTATTAGGGTTAATTTGTGAAAGTAATGACATTGAAAATGGCACAATATAGCTTGCTTTCCTTTGAAGGACTCCCCCTTGCAAAGTTCCTGAGTCAGGTCTATTCTTGTCTCGCCAACAAGCTGCTCTTGAATGCCCTGTCGATAAGGAAGAGAAGTAGCTGCTCTTGAACACCTTGTTGCTATTCTCAAAGCCCCAGGTGCTACACTACAATAGGCATCACCTGGGTTCTCTCTTTGCTGAATTTCGCTTCTGATCTGAGCAAGGGAGGTGGGGGGTTAAAGCTTCTGTGTTGACCTTAGTGTTGGTTGCTTTGCTGCGTGGCAATAGGAAAAATGCTCCAGCCAAAATGAGAGCCCCAAACGAGCAGCTAACAATCGCCTAAACAAGAGAACCAAACAAGAGCAAAATCCTCTTTTTAATTTGAAATCTGTACCCAATTTGGAGTGTTTCAATATATGAGTTGGGGTGGATTTAAATAGATTTAGCAAATCTTTAGAAACCAGTTCATCCCACTCTAATACCTAATATTTAAACATAAAAATTATTTTATAAATCAGTCTCTTCTATTTTAATTCTTTATAAACCCCCTAATCTAGTCTTAGATATTGAGAGGAGATGAGGAGTTCGACGAAAAGTGAGGCGCTTAAACCAAAGAGAACTGCTTTTTTTTTTTAAAAAAAAAAAACTGACCTTTTGTGAGAAATTTATTTTTTATTATTTAGTTCTCATAGTGAATAAATAAAAAATTATTTTTAATGCTTGAAAATACACCAAAAAAATATTAATTTTTTAATTTAGAACATAATATAGTTAAATTATAAAAATTTTATATATTTATCATCAATTATAAGATTTGATAGTAATTTATATCCAAAATTTTAAAAACTATTGAATAGGTCAAAATTATAAAATTGAGTGCAATGTTAGCTCAATTTATGAATTTATGATACAATTTTAGATGAAATTTGAATTAGAAGATGATGAAATTTGATTGATATTCTTTTTATGTTTATATATTTCATGATTCTAGCTCATTATACTATTATTAATTTTGATCAAAACACATATTAAGCTAATATTACACTAAATTTTACAATTTTAGTCTATTTTAATAACTTTTAAAACTTGAGTCAAAATTACACTAAGATGTAAAGTTTAGATTTAAACTACTATTAGGCCTAATTATAATATAAAAATTAATTATTACTATGAATTATTATTATTAGAGTGATTGTTGATAGTTGAAAATAGTTAATGATGATTGACAAACTCATCATATATGTTTATATAATTTTTTTTATAGCTTTATTAAATTTTTAAAAATAAATTATTTTAAAAAAGGAAATTCTTGTTTTTTAAAAAAACAAGTATGTTTATACCTTGATTAGAAAATCTATCAACTAATTTTTTTAAGCTTCTCAAATACTATAAATAAAAAAAATTAGAAAAATATTTTCTTCCATTGTAGAAAATAGAGGCAAGTAAAACAATTATATTAATATTAATAATTTTAGTTATGAGTAAATTACTATATCTAATTACAGTTAAATTTAAATTTAATAAATTTTATTTCATTGATTATTATCATTTGAAAATAATATTATGTAATAAATATAGTGAAAATATAATTTTAAATTAATAGAGATGTAGGAGTATGTTCCTTTACTGAAATAAGATCAATTATACTAAATTAAAAAAAATAAAAAGTGCATAAAATTATAAATTTAGCTTTAAATGATTGACTCCATTAAAAATTTGGGGTTGACTTATCAATAATTTATTATTGATTCTATTGAAAAATTACTTTTTAATATTGATCCGATAGAATTTAACTTTTAAAACTTGAATTTATAAATATTTTTAGTATAAAAAATTTAGAAGAGATTATCAAAATAAAATATTCACAATAAATGAAATTGTGGTTGCAAAATTGAAATTAATTAATTTTTTTTTTATAATTATAACATAAAAATAATACTAGATTAGTGCACAAAGACTAATCAAATATTTTTTTTTTACTTATTAAAGAGAGATCAAATATTTTATATGTTAATATTTAGGTTTAATGGTAATTAAAATTTAAATATTTGTGTATCAGTGCGATTCTGGCTCAAACTTCAAAAATTATCAAAATAGATTAAAATAATAAAATTGAATATAATGTTAGTCTTGTCTATATATTATGATGCAATTTTTGATAAAATTTGTGCCAAAATATAGTAAAATTTGATTACAATGCCTTTATATTTATGTATTTCATAATTATCACATTTGCGTTATTATTAATTTTGATCAAGATATAGATTGGATTAACATTATATTTAATTTTACAATTTTGATATATTTTAATAATTTTTAAAGTTTGGACCAAAATTACACCGATATGCAAAATTATGAATTTAAATTACCATTAGACCTAATATTCAATCATTATTTTTTTTTCATTATTCATTGCACAGACATGTAAAGCTTTGGATTTAAATTACCATTAGGCCTAATATTTAATAATTATTTTTTCTCATTATTCATACATGCTTGCTATTTGAAATATATAATTGTGGCTGATTTTTTTAATCTGTTGACAATTAAATTTGTAAAAAAATATATTTGAGTGAATTACGAATAAATTAACAATTATTATTTTATCAATCAATTGAATAAGAAACTAGAGGTTAAAAGAAAAAACACCCGTCATAAAAATAAAATAAAATAAAATTTCAAATCAATTGCATATAATTTTGGTATACATATAGATTTCACTTATGTTTAACGTCATTACTCCAAAATTTTGGCCATGATTGCATGCTGGTTCAAATATAAACTAGATCAAGATCCTGAAACCCGAGAAGAACTAATAGCTTTCGTGGAAAAAATAAATAGATTAAATGTAAAGGATTTTATTTTTGTTTTCTTTGAGGAATTTTGTTTTTTATGAGCTATCTCTAAATGAAAAAATAATCACTAAAATCATTAAAATAGTTAATGGTTAGTAGAAAAGTTTTTTTTATTCGAAATAGTGAATTGAGATATCACATAACCCTATGTGTACAATATTTTAATTTAAAAATTACATTACTCTCTCTCTTTCAACCTTTGAACTCATATGTCTCACTTATTCTCTCTCATCTCACATGACTGTTTACACTTTTTCATTTCTCTCTTTTTAAGGCCTTCTTCTCCATCTTCAATAACTTTCAAAAAAGAAGACGACAAACGATGTAGGGTTCCATTAGTGTAAAGATCGAAGCTTCCATTCTTGGAGGGAGAGTTGTTAACGTATGAGGAGGTAGAAGCATTTTCAAAAGCTTATTAGTCCAAGTTTGAAGATGGGGACACAACCAAGTAATGTGATTTTGGTGTTTGTGTCATTGTGATGCAATAATGCATATGGGTATGTAATTTTTTATTGACATTGCATGTTTGATATAGGGTTTATACAATGCTGAAGGATGTATTCTTTAGGTGTGCTTTTTGTATTATTCATTAGTATAATATTGGTATTTTATTTGTTTATGCATTGATATGGATGCTTTTTTTATACTTTGTGTGCACTATGACGAACACTTAGCGGAATAGAGTTATATAGATGGAAAAAAGCATTTTTGGTATAATTGTTATGTAGACACTATGTCAATGATTAGGCTAGACAAAGTATTACAAGAGATGTTAGGATTAGAAGGTTTGTTTTAGTATTTTTAGAGGCTCCTTAATGAAGAATACGGACATGAACTAAGGCCACTTGAACATGATAGTCATGTTTATGAGACATGCCTATGTGAGGGTGATGTTGGGGAGATAAATGTGTATGTCAAACACCTTAATGAAAAGATGTAATAGATGTTTTCACTCCTAAGTAGCACACAGTTATCATTAAGGAAATTGATGAAACATGTGATCTAAAATATGCAAATATGAAAATGAGGAAATGTAAGAGAAAGTTAGATATATATAGGGATCGGGAACCAACTGGATAATGAAAGCAAGTTAAGTAAATATGTTTGGGTTCTCAAATGTCTAGTTTAAAGAACAATACGAGTATGGGTGACTTTGATGTGTTGTTATTGAAGGGTTTTGATATGAATCATGATAGTTTGGGTAACATTGCATTTGATGTAGGAGATGGTCAAGTTGAGAAGGCAGATATCGAATCTATAAATAAGGAGGCAGAGGTTGTGGTAAGTGAGATAGTGATTGGTGAGGATTTCAATAAAACAGAGGTTAGGGATGGTGTGAATGAGACAATGGTTGGTGAGGTTGGTAATAGGCCTATGAAGATGAAGTTAATGTTGCAGGTAATGGTAAGGATGGTAATGAGGCAACAAATGAGAGTCATGTTGATAATGAAAACAACTTAAAATTTGATGACCCTGATGAAACTATAATGAGAAGAATTATATAGTAAATTTGATGAGGATGATGAAACCAGAGTGTGATTTCCCAAGTTCAATACTAATAATGATGAAGTGGATCCTAGCTTAGAAATTGGAATGATATTTAGTTATGGAGAACAATTCAAAGATGCATGTAAATAGTCAGCTATTAAGAACGGGTTTCAGATCCATTTCCCAAAGAATGACCTGTTGAGGGTAACTTGTTTATGCTTTAAACAATATGGCTATAGGGTATATGCTAGCAAGGTGAAAAAAAAAGACATAGGATGGAACTTTCTAAATCAAGTCAATTAACTTCAAAAATAATTATGCAAAAGTGTACAACGATTTTCATGTGACCTACGCATGGCTTGCAAATACATATTTTGAAGAGTTTAGGGCATGCTTATATTGGAGTCTAAATGGATTTATAGATAGGATTAGGAGGGAATATGGACAAACTATTGGGAAGATGAAAACATGGAGAGCTATAGACCTTGTCTTGAAGAAGATCAATGGTGAAGAGGCATATCAATTTAACATGCTTAACGACTACAAATTGGACTTGTCGAGAACTAATCCTAGAACTACTGTTCAAAATTATGATTGTGAGACTATGACTTCATGGCATGTATATTTCCTTTGGTGCATTGAAGGCAACATTTAAGTATGTGTGTAGGCCTATAATTTTTCTTGATGGTTGTTGGCTTAAAGGAACATATGGAGAGTAGCTTTTATGTGTTATTGGGATATATCCCAATGATTTTATATTTCACATTGCTTATGCCATGGTAAAGAAGGAGAATAAAGAAAATTGGATGTGGTTTTTAAGTTGCCTCAAATATGACTTGGAAATATTTAATAGTTTCAATTGGACATTCATGAGTGATAAGTATAAGCTAATATTTACATCAACTTTATTATCTATTACTTTAATTTTAATATGCATCGACGTAATGTCATTCCATTTCAAGGTTTATTGGCCAACATACAAAACCTTTTCCCACATGCATAATACAAAACATATGTAATGCATCTTTGCACAAATTTTAAGGCATATTTCAAATGAAAGGAATTTAAAGATTTGTTATGGAACATTGCAAAGGTAGCATACCTAGCTTAGCTCAAAAAGACATTAAAAGCAATTGTTTTTTTTTTTTTTATTAAGTAATTCGCTCCTCTCTTTTAGGTTGCCATTCTCACGAGCTTTAATAATTGATGTCAAAACCTAACCTTTTTTCAAAGCTTAAGTGTAAGGGGAATCCAATCAATGGTAACTTAAAATGATCACTGACCAATTGTAAATAATCACAAGGCTATCCGTATGCTCTTTTGTGCTTTGAGCATAAACGAGAACGATAAAGTAAGTTTGAAGAAGTCTGCCAAAGAAATTTTGAAGGCCTTAGAGATCACTTATGAGGGTACAAATCAGGTAAAGGAAAATAAAATGGAAACTCTCACTTTCCAATTTAAGATCTTGATGAGTCGAAGAAGAAAATCTTTAAAATGTGTGATGGTTTTATCGAAATTATTAGAGAAATGAAGGCTCTTAGGAATATCTTTACTAATAAAGAACTTGTGAAGAAAGTTTTTAGGTGTCTACTTAAAGAATGACTTTGCAAGATCACTTCTCTTAAAGATTCAAAGGACCTAAAGACTATGCCACTTGATGAATTATTAGATAATTTCATTAATTATGAAATGAAGCTAAAAAGAAGCTCCATCTCCATCAAAGGGAGCTAGCAAAAGAAAACTTAGAGTTGCACTCAAAGCCGCCTTCAAACCTTTGAAAACAATGAAGAAATATATGATTAGGATATGACTCTAATGAAAAATCAATTCAAGAGGATGCTAAAAAGGATATATCAAAGGAAAGGCAAAGAAAAGTTTAAGCAAGCAGAATGTTATGAGTGTGAAAAATTAGGTCATATAAAAGTTGGTTGAAGCTAAAAAGAGAAGAAGAAGAAGAAACATATAAAGCCACTTGAGAAGTCTCAAACTCCTTTGAGTCAAGTTAATTTAAATATGAGCCAAGAAGAACAAAAGGGAAAGAGCAAATATGTATTTGATGGCAATTGAGGAAAGTTCTTCATATGAGGTACAACTAAATCCTTTAAATAGTGATTTAGATGATGGTGAATTAAAGCTTAAAAATATGTTTATTGTTGAAAATCTCATGGAATCCCTAAAATCTACACAAAATGACCTTGATAAGAATTTCAAAAAAAATTTAAAAATATAATTGGTGTAATTAAAAAAAAGAGATTCTTTAAAAATAAAAAATGAGGCTTTAATTAATGAGAAAAAATTTTACAAAATTTTATCTTTTCAAAATGAGTCTTAAAAAAGGAAGTTTTAAATTTGGAAGATTCTTTTGCCTCTTTTATTGAAGGGAAAAAAAAAAAAAACTAGATTTAATTTTGGGTTCTTAAAAGACTTCAAAGGATAAGCATGACGTAGACATTTTATCATTCTAAAGCTTATATTTGGAAAACTAAATTTGTAATGCCTCATCAAAGTTTAGAATTCTCTTACCCTCATTATCAAGGACACAGGTGCATAACACCTCATGCATAAGGGCTTAAGTTTAAACATGCCTTTATTTATAAGTCTTAAACGCTAAAACCTAATAGGAATGCATATGTCCCTCTTATTCCTAGATCCCAATCCTTAAAGAAGTCATTTTATGTCTACTCCACCTATGGACCTAGAAGAGCATTCATTTGGCAATGGTTTTATTATGGAAATTTCAGCTAGAAAGGCACTCTTTTGTTATGCAAGATTGAATGATGAAATATTATTCCTAAGATTGATGGACCCAAAAGAAAATAAGTACCAAAAAAAGCTTAAACAATAGGTTAGGATCTCTTTTGCCCAACACTTAAAATGGAGAATCCAAAGGTGATGAAAATTATTGAAAACAAAGGGACATTGAGCTTCAAAATGCTAAGTGCATTAAACTTATATCCTCCCCCCCTCTCTTTGTTTTTAATTTGGTTTATATATGTAAATCTTAGGGGGAGTTATTATGCATGTTTACTTGATACATAACTCTTTAGCATATGCAACATTTTGTTTTATTTTTCGTTTTACTCCTTTTCTTTTATTTTTCAACAATTTGTATCTCATGGTTTTTTGTGTGATCCCAAGATTGTGATTAAAAATTATTCAAATGATATTAAATTTAGCTTTGGAAATTATTTTAGATTCCATGTCTCTTTAGACAAAAGGGAGAGTAATTAGAAAGGGGGAGACTTTCAAATTATCGTAGTTTTTTGGATTTTTTTTTTATAACTTGTAGTTTTGGAATATTTAATTATATTTTCTAATTTTTTTCGATATATATCTCCTTTGTAACTTGAAGATTTGAAATTTGCTTAAGAGAGGAGATATCTTTTATTTTTTACTCCTTTGTCTTTTTTTTTTGTCATGGTGTTCTTCTTTCTATTCACCACTTTTTGTCATGATAACAAAAAGGGAGAGAAATTTTTAGATATTGATAAAATGTCTTTTATTTTTATCAAGCATCTTGATTTTATGATTATTTAAAAAGAGAGATTGTTGACCCTAAGATTGCTCTAAGATGTTAAGACACTTGTTGTCTCAACCTCTAGAATATTGTTTTAGTTGTTTGAATGATTGCAAAATCAAAAGAAGTTCTAACCTTATAATTTAGTTTTTATGCTTATAGGTTTTGCTAATCAGGGTGGTATTGACACCTAAAAAGAAGATAAAGGCACACTTTGGAGATAATACTTTGAAAGACATACTAAAGCCATAAGAGAATGATGTTTGAGTCCTTTAAATGCTTTCAAGAATGGAAGCAAAACATCTAAGTTGGAGGATTTGCCTACTGACCTTAATATGCTTACAGAGGCAAAACATCTCTAGATGGTAGGATTTGAGAATGTTAAAAGCATTTGGTGCAAAGATAAAAATGAAAAGAGAAAGAAAGGACTGAAGGCTTTAATGACTATGGTGGTAAACCAACAAGCATAGAAGGAAAAAAAATGAGCATTCAAAGTGGACAAGGAACATGGATAAAGCCTTTAAAAATTTCTTCATTTCATTTTACCAACATAGAGGTGATGCAGTGATCACAAAACTATCCAACAGGTGTGGATGAAGTCCAACAACAGTTGAAAAAAACACCTTAACTAATTCATATGGGCCAACGGTAATGGATAAATATGCCAACGATTGTGGGAGAAGATTAATGAGGCATTTCTAATGATCTCAACCAACATTGCAAAAGATCAAGGGGCATTAGAAAGAAACATTGAGACTCCAATGACTATGGACCACAATTCAAAATATAGTTGACAAGCATAATGACTAGTTTTTCTAAAAAGCTATCAAACTTCTCCTTCTATTTGTACTAGCTATTTTTTTTAGGATTCTCATATATAGAGACCCTCGTTATGTGTTTTATAACTAACTTCAAAATTGGTGAGAATGGATTTTTTTTTAGACTAAATTGTATTTTCTTTCCAATTAGAGGCTAAGACACTTGCTAAAAATCACTTTTTTTGCTAAGTGGCTAGAGGTTGGTATTATGTCTTTTAAAAATATAAAGTAGTGGATTGTCTCTCTTTCACTAAAAGAGAGAATTGTAAAGATTCTTCTAGCTTGCAAAAGAAAAGTTATTCTTAATCTTGCAAAACAAAAAGCAAAATACCTAAGTGATTTCTTAGGGAACCATTATAAATCCTTGTGTTTGATTTTGTTCTTCTTCCTTCTTTTCAAGTTTTTTTTCGTCAACTAATTCACCTCCTTCTCTTAGATTGCCATCCTTACAAGGTCTAACATATACAAGATGGGATATTCATTTCATATGAAGGTTACACAAATGAGGTGTTAAAAAATTCAATGTTAGAACACAATCTTATTAACACTTCCATAGAGGTTGAAGTAAAGCTATCTAAAATGAAGGAAGACACAAAGAATGTCAATCCAACTTTATTCAAAAGTCTAATTAGAATTCTAACATACTAGACCTATACAAGACTATATCTTGTTTACAATTGGTATAGTCAACCAACTCATAGAGAACCCCTTCAATTACCATATGAAAGCAACCAAAAGGGTTCTTTCTTACCTTAAAAGTATTATTGACTATGGGATATTTTATTAATTCTCAAATGAATTCAAGTTGATGGGCTATTATGATAGTAATTTTGTTGGAGATCTAAATGATAAGAAAAACACTGCTAGCTTTTTTTTTGGAAAATAATATAATTTCTTAGTACTTAAAAAATAAACTATTGTCACTCTTAACTTGTGAATTTGAGTATGTTAGAACCATCTTTAGTGCATGTCATGCTATTTGGTTAAGGTGTTTATTGAAAAAACTTTATGTGGAGCAAAGTTAGGCAACAAAAATTATGATTGATAACGAGTTAGCTTAAGTTTTAGCTAAGAATCTAGTGTTTCATGACCAAATCAAGTATATTATACAAGTTTCCATTGTATTCATGAATGTGTTGTGAAGAAAAATTTGAGTTGGAGTATGGGAAAACTTTAGACCAAGTTGTTGATATTTTCATGAAACCCTTAAAATATGACCAATTTCAAAAGTTAAGGATGATTATTAAATTCGTGAAGAGTTAGGTTTACAAGAAGGTGTTAGATATTAAACTTGAAATTAAGTGATATTGTTATGCCTTATGAGTTTTATGTCATTAATTTATAAGTTTCTATATATATCATTAAGTTATGAGTTTTGTAAGTGTTGTATTAAGTGATTAGTTTTATTAATTCATTTAATTCAAGTTTTAGAGTTACAACGATGAGTAGTAAAAATAGTTATGTAAGCTAAGTCATTTTTGTCAAATCACTTGACAAGTTCAATGTACGTTTAAGTGGCCTTCCTTCTTTTTTGTGTGAGTGTTTTGAGTAGATATTGGTATAATACCCATAAGCTTTTCAATATTTAGTACTAAAATTTATGTTACTCTTTTCTAATTAATGTTGATTAATAGAGACAAGGGGTTTAGCTATGATATCAAAGAAGAATGTTAATAATGCAACAGCTAGTGGAGATTTTAGTAGCAATGCTCCTGATCTGATAGCATACAACTTACTTACAAAAGAGAAGGCTACGAATGTATTTTCATTTGAAAATAAGTTTGGAGAAGGTGGACATGGCCCTGTGTACAAGGTAACTACTAATTATTTAATATAAAGTATTGAAAAGTAAACATGATTAATTTTTTTTTTTTAGTTTGAATACTAAGTTTCGGTTTGTGACATTTTAATATCTCATGAATTTGCTATTAGACACTAATGTGATAAATTTCTTATTATTTTTTAAAAACATGTCAATGTTTGAGATTCACCTTAGCTGAATTATTTTTTATATATTTATTTTAAAAAAGTAATTTAAAAATGAAAAATAATTTTGACACTTCCGTTAACACTATTTTGAAGTGTTGATAAGAGTGCTAGGGGGAGCAAAAGAAAAAAAGTTTTGAAATGTCAAAATTATCTCCTTTTGAAGTAATATATAAGAATTCATAAAAAAAAAAAAATAGAAAATTTCCTTTTATTTGCTTAAGATTTTTGAGAGAGAAATCGAAAAAAATACATAAATAAAAAATGAATACAAGTGAAAAAAATTCTCAGATAAATTGAGACTATATATTTACTCAAATTAAGACAAAATGAAACCAAAATACAATAACATTCGATCAATAGAAATTATTTTAGTAGTTAAACTAGTTAAAATCAAAATCTATGAGCTATGCATGTAGATATATGTGTAGATATATTAAAATTACTTATATTAATGAAGATGACTAATTATAAATTAGTGCCAAATTTTTTAATCTAATTTTTAATTTTGGAATAGTTAGGAGATTTAACTCAGTAAATCAGAGTAAGACTCATCTATAAAGTGATCTTTCTATATATTGACATCTTTTAATGAGTTTTGATGCAATTCTTGTGTTTTTTCAGACTACAAACCTTACTACACCTTTCAAATAAACATAATATATACTCTTTTTAAGATCTTACCATATGGCAATAGATCACCTGACTCATAAACCATCATCACCTATTTTAAATACCCATTTTGGCTCATTTCTAAAAACCTTTCTCTTTAGAGCTTCTTTCTTTATCAAGAAGCCTCAATGCTTCACTCCTATATTACACTCACTTTCACATGTGTTTATCTATATTCATCATGGTATGGAAGGAAATTCACCATTTTCAATACTTCTCATATTCTGGTCTGCTATATGCATAAAAGCCCATTAGTATTGTCTAATCTTCCTCCTATGTCTTTTTCTAACTCATCCCTCTTATTGTTATCATTCATATATATAATATTGTCCCATTTTCATTCTCTTTAATAACATCATATATATTTTTGACAAGATGAGTGATTGTATGAAATGATGTCACATTGATCATACCTTTGGAAGAGTTTTTTTTTTTTTTTAAAAAATAAAAATCCACAAGCATAATATCAAGTGCTACTCTCTGCCATCATGAGAACACATCCCAATAGAGCATAAAATATCTTATCACTTATTGTTTCTAGTTTTAATTTCCACCATTCACTACCCTGCCAACCTATACTCTATTAATTTTTCCCTATCACCTCACTACCCTATTAGAAAATTAAATCTTTATCTATTTAAGATTTTCAAGATAGAAATGCACAATTAAAAAATGAATACAAGTGAAAAAAAAAATTGAATCTAGGATAAATCAAGTCCATGGAATTACTCCAATTAAGAAAAAATGAAATCAAAATACAATATAAGATCGACATATATTATTTTTAGCAATTAAATCAATTAAAAATCAAAATCTATAAGCCATGCATAAAAAACAATTGAATTTTTTTAAAAAAAGAAAATAATATAGAAACTCAAGAACAAGAATATTAATTAGAACTAATAATATAAACTAAGAACTTTTGTTTAATCTAATAAAAACAAAATCAAAAACAAAAAGATCGAAGGAAAATTAAAGTTTACAACCAAAATAAGTGACATAAGACCAAAGCCAATGTTATGCATTGGAGTATAAGACTTAGATAAAAACTTGCACAATAAAATAGAACAAAAAACAAAGAGCAACATATTAGCAACATATTAAAACAGCCACTTGAACAAAGAATTCTCGAGTATTACAACAAGATCATAGATACCTCATTTGTGGTTTGGTTTTCTAGCGTGTGTTGCCTAGTGGACGAGATAACAACAAAAAAACTTTCGAAAATATCTGCTCAAGGATTTGAGGATTTCAAGAATGAAGTGATGCTTACTTCAAAACTACAACATGTAAATCTTGTCTGATTTTTGGGATTCTGCATTGATAGAGAAGAGCAGATGTTGATCTATGAGCACATGCCAAATAAAAGCTTGGATTATTACCTCTTCGGTCTGCATTTAGAACTTTTGTAAATCCGTTCAAATTTTGTTTGTCTATTTAGCTTCACATATCATTCAATTTTTTTTCACTTATATGACTTAATTTAAATTCCATTAAAAGATTTTTATTGGATTGGAGAAAACGAGTGGAAATCATTGAAAGGGTTACTCAACCAAGAATATTCAAGGCTCACAATTATTCATCATGACTTGAAAGCTTGCAATATTTTACTAGACAAGGATATGAAGCCTAAGATATCAAATTTTGGTATGGCCAGAATTTTCGATGGACAAGAAGCAAACGCAGAACGTATTTTTGAAACATTATAAGTGTACTATAAATCAAAAGCTATTTGCTGAAGGAAGTTTTATTTTAAATATAAACTTATCCATTACATTTAATCATAAAATGCAGAGGTTATGTTCCTCTAGAATATGTTAGAAAAGGTTTATATTCCACCAATCCAGACGTGTATAGCTTTGGAGTTCTATTGCTACAAATCATAAGTGGGAAGAAAAATGCTTTGTTATATAGTTTAGATGAAAATTTAAGTCCTTTAGAATATGTAAGTTTCTTCACTAATCATTTTCAACTTTTTTTCTTCAATTTAAAATTTTTGAAATCATTGGTGTACACAAATTTTTTTTTTTTTTTGTTATGATAAATTACATAATAATGCTATTGTTTATTTATTACAGGCATTTGAGTTGTGGAAAGATGGTAAAGGAATGGAGATTATTGATTTCTCCCTCAATGATTCCTCGTCACCTTGTAAATTAATGGCATGTCTGCAAATTGCTCTATTGTGTGTGCAGGAAGATCCTAGTGATAGGCTATAAGTTGCTTCAATGCTCAAAAATGAAATTGCACTTGTAAAATTCCCTAAAAGGCTTGCTTTTTCAACCAAAATAGATGAAGGTGACAAAAATGAACAAGCATTGCATTTGGAAACTTATTCAGCAAATGATGCAACAATGTCCGAAGTGGTAAGACGATGAAGATGTTGCTACATGCTTAAGAAACATATATATATTAATTAGAAAAGGTTTATACATATGTTACATATATCTACATGATTGTGATTAGAATTTTTTTGCAATGCTTGATACCCAATTAACCATTGACTTGATACTGTCTAACTAGATCTTGTACCTACATTGCACGATACGACTTCATAGCGAAAGTTAAAGTTGATTCTTATACTATGTGTGTACTTAAATTAATTAATTTTAGAAAACAATATATATAAAAATATAAAATTTTAGAAAAGTAAAATTTGAAAATAATTTTTAATTGTGAGTTTCCATTTGATTAAAAAAAGGAAAAAAAATTATACTCATCGCATCAATTTCGTTTGGTACTATTTTAATTAATTTTTTTCAAAATTTTATTTATTTAACAACTATAGTGTTATTTATATAGGCAACAATTTTGACATGATCCGAAAATCCGATCTCAAACTAGTTTGGAAATAATTTTTTTAATTTTAACTCGATCTACGAGTTTATTTAAATTGATCCAACATCGAATCAATTTACGAATGAACCTAATTGACTTTATTTAAATTATTTAAAATAATCAAAATTTATTTTAAAGTTTAAATAATATTTTTTTAGAAAAAGTCAAGACAACTATAAATCCAACTCGGTTCCAACTCATTTTCATGACCGAATGCAACTCTGTTCAAAAAATAACACTGTTCAAAATTGACCCAATCTGAAATAACTCAATCCAGCTCACTTGCCACTTTTATTTATATATCTTGGTTGTATGTAGAGATGGTTATTTCTTATTCAATATAATATGCAAGCCCATTTAAATTGACATGATCATAATTTAACCTGCAGATTGATCAAATTTAAATTATTGAAAATAATTAAATTTACTTAAAATCTAAATAATATTTTTTATTTTAAAACAAATCAAATTGAAGAGTGATCAAATTTGATCCAACCAAAAACATAAAAAATGATTCAAATTTTTTTCTACACTTAGATCTGATAATTTGACCAAACTACATTTTGATTAAAACTTTGTCTATATCTAGAAAAGTGATTCAACTTTTTTTTTGTTGTGCAAGTATGTTAGCTTGTATTAAAGTGCTTCAAGACAAAAAGCACAAATATTGTACAGAGAGCAAGCAAAGAAGCCATATACAAAGGCAGACAAAGTGATTCAACTTAAATCCATCAGAAAAAAGATATAACTCAAAATTAATCCAACTTATATCTATTTAAACCTTCTCAATTTGGTCTATTTGTCACCTTTAATTATAGAAATAATCAATAATAAAATAATAAATAAAATAATCATTATAACCATTTAATATAACTACTTTTATGCATTTTTTTAAGTAAAACTACTACTTTGTGATTAATTTATTATTTGGATGTACACAATTAATATAGGTAACCATTTTGTTAAATATAACCATATTATCATGTTCTTTTTTTTTCATTTAATGTGTAAATATTTACTTCAAAACCCAAAAGACTTAAAGTATGGGTTAATCGTCATCAAGTTATTTAAAACAAATCAGATAAAATATGAAAAAATTTAGATGGTGAACATATATTTAGACACAAAAGAACATATTTTTATCAAAGATTTTAAAATTATTCTACCTTAAATTACCTCAAACTCTTCAACATAAAAGTCATATAATCTTACATAGTCTACTTACTGAATCTTGTATAATAGTTTAGGAATCCAATTTTTATTAAGATTGCTTGTTTATATATAGATCCAAATAGTTTTAAGTTTTTAACAAAAGAAAAGAAGGGAGTAACGTATATTTTAGCCATATGATTATGCAATTATACACACACACTAGGTGAATACCCATGGTGCGCTACAGGTAAAAAGTACCAATAGTTATAAAATGTCATGTTTAGAAGATAATATAGAAATTACAATTGGCTTAGCAAAAATTTTCTCACCAACCAAACATCTTTCTTTCTCTTCTCTAATTTGTACTTCCAATTTTTGTTCACTTCGGCGAGGTCTTTCATTTTGCATCACTGGAATAAACAAATTCATCGGCAGTAAAAGAGCTCTGCTTGCAAGAAAGCTGGAATTAGCAGAAAATGAACAGCCATAGTTAGGGTAAGATTTGTAATTATAATTAAAAAAAATCCAGCACAAAGTATCATAGGCCATAAATCATAAACAAATTAATACAACATGTTTGTTTCAATTTGTCATTTCTAGGCTTAGAAGCCAGAGGCAAGTATTCATCCAACTCTAAACTAATCAAATTATAAAAAAAAAAAAAAGTGACAAAATAAGAAAAAATGAAACTTTAACAGTAACCCACCTCTAAAAGACATATAAGGGATACGATGCTAGCCAAAGATGTAGCTATCAAAAGATGAAGAAGAAAGCAGAACAAAAGAAGAATAGAAGCAGAAAAGAGAAACAATGACAACTGAAAATCAAAGAATGAAAAGAAGGTCAAGCTTAACCTATGGCAACAGACCATTTGATCAAGCAAGCCAAAATTACCCTAAAAGTCATGTGAAAACAACATCGTATTGAAGGGCAAGGAGGAAGACAATAGGTTGACACAACATACGACACCGTTTTAACAAAATACCTCAAAATCATAAGAATGATACCGTCCAACAGCACACGGAATTGGACATCAAATTATAAAAAATTTCGAAATCAACCTGGTAAATCTCCTATAGCAATTCTTGTAAATAGATGATAACCCACGCCTTCTTGCGGGTAATGAGTGTTTTTCTATACTTGAATCACATTCATTTCATCTTCTCGTTTCATTCACCCTCTAAGCAGTATTTGCCTCCATTTCAAGTTAGTCTCCCCTTCTCCCTGCCTCATTTCTCTCAAAAATATAATGCAGTATTTTAATTATAAAAGTATATCCAAACACTAAAAAAATTATAAAAAAAAAAAAGTTCTCTTTTGTTAATTGGAAAAATCCAAATATCGAAGACTAAAATCAGAGAGAAAGAGAGACAATAACTTAAATTCTAAAAGAAAATATAGAATCATTGAAATAAATGTGATCAAAATGGGTAAAAATCGATGTAAGTAATGAATATTTCTTTTAGAGTTATTAAGATACTTTTGTGTATTAACATTCTTTAGTTTATAAATTAAATCTAAATAAATTAATTTATGACAATAATTTGATATCAAACATTTTATAAATATATCTTTTTAGAAAATATTAATATTTATAGAATAAACTTATCATGTCGTTACAACCATAACATTCAGAACAACAAATATAAGAAGATTCATAGCACATGCAACATAATTAGAGCAAAATAAATCTATAACCCACAAAATGAAAAATTTGTTGCACTGAGATAAATTAGAATCATAAATTCCCAATAGTAATAAAAATCTTTCTTTTTTTTTTGAAAAAGAAGCATCTAGATGAACGATGGCAGTCAGCACCATCAACATATAAATTCGTTTATCAATATAAATGTAAAGACCATTAAAAATGGAGAAATGAACATGCATTAAGAAAGTAATAAGTAACGAATGCGAACAATGGACATTAAACACCGCAAAATCAAACCTAGAGAAAATGAGTATTGAAAGGCAAACCAATTGGCAATCCACCATCTAAGCATGGTAATCTCCACAAAACATGAAGACAAAGACCAACGAAAATTGAAACACCAGCATGCAACCAAACCTTAATCATTGGCAATGGTTTGAGGAAGAAAATGTCAATTAATAATGATAAATTCAAAAAGCCTTATAAACAATGGTGAAAAAGATAAAAAAAAAAAATCAAAATTGAGACCTAATTTGTTGGAGATGAAGCGAAAAGAAAGCAAGACATAAGTTTTAAATTTTCTCCAACATTAGCCATTAGAGAAAAATAAGAAGCAAATTAAAAATGTGATATGGGTGTAGAATACAAAGTAAGCGGGAAAACATAACCAGTAATGTAAGCGGGAAAACATAACCATTATCAAAGGAGTGAAGCACAATCTTTTAAAGGTGGGGGAAGAATGGTGAATGGTTGGAATTAAGGTTTTTAGGAGAATATGAAATGGGAAAGAAGCACAAATAAGAAGCATAAACCTCCAATGTAATCAATAATCAAATAATACTTATTAAATAGAAAATAAAAAGAGACTAGCATTTTGTTTACAATCCTCTATAGTGAATCAGGCTGCAACTAAGCTCCCTAATAACTCGCGTCGATAGCAGGCTCTCTGCCTTCAACAGTAGGCCTCTAATTATTGGCATCCATCTCATTGGATATAGAGAATTAGGCCTCCAATCATTTGAATAGTTAAAGTTAGAATTTGATGAATTACAATTAAAATAACGTGATAAAAGTAAAAAATTCAGTAGGGATAACCTCGAATCCTTTTTGCCATTTATATTTTCATATGATAGGCCACATCTTTTGGCTATAGCGCTCTTATTTTGTGTCAATAAAGCTATAGCACAAAATGTCTCCATAAATCTTACCTCTATAATATTTTCAAACATCAATACAAAATATAAATAAGTGAAATTCAATAAAATCCTTTGTTTGGCACCTTAAGAATCAGAGGGTTGACTTACCTGTCCGTGAAACTCCTTGGAGAAGCCATCAAGTAGTTATATATGTAGCTAAAGTTATACAGTTGAACACAACTACAACACAAAGTGAGAAGGGAAAATTATATATGAAACATTGGCAGGCGAATTCTGCTAATTCATCCCCAAGAGTAAGAATATAAAAAATAAATAATAATGATAAACAAACAAATCATCTAGAGACATTCTAATTTAAGAAATCAGAAATGTAACATCCCTATCCACATTCATTTGCATTATCACATGAACATATTCATTGCATAAATGATATGAAATCCCACATGAACATATGTATTGGATAAATGATCATTTAGTCATGCGATTTGTAGAAGCATGACAATGACACTTGCACCGTTATATTTGGGACAATTTAACATATATGTAGTGTTTGTGTTGGTGCATGGAAAATTGTCTTATGTTATGTGTATGTTATAGCATAATTTATTATTGTGTTATAGAGCTTATTTAAGAGTATAAGAAGCACTTAAGGATTGAGAGATGGATAAAGGTGCTTAAGGAGTGAAGAAGAGGGACTAAAAGAGGAAAAGTGAACTTCCAACCAATAGAAATAAAACACCATGATTTTATATTGTTATAATAAGTTTATATCTGACAATTAGGGTCAAAAATGAGGGGCAAGTCGTGAGGTATGGCAGAAAGAGAGTGAGAGAGAGAGAGCTAAGGAAGAAGAAGAAGAAGAAGAAGAAGAAGAA